>JAPCYS010003630.1:0-11871 GCA_028641055.1 Alopecurus myosuroides
AGTAGCCAAATACACGATGCATTGCCCTAGGCACATAAATGGTGAAGTATCATGTAGTCGACGTTTACATGACACCGCTAGAAAAATAACACCACAACTTAAATATCAAACCATTAAATATTACTCAACATTACTTCACTACTAACAATTTGACTTCTCCCATGTCCTCAAGAACAACAGGAAACATCATATGGATCATAATCAGAGGTGATATAA
The DNA here is from genome assembly GCA_028641055.1 of Alopecurus myosuroides. Lineage (NCBI taxonomy): Eukaryota > Viridiplantae > Streptophyta > Magnoliopsida > Poales > Poaceae > Alopecurus > Alopecurus myosuroides. The sequence goes on from JAPCYS010003630.1 coordinate 217, forward strand.
TGGATGATAACAATCTGGTCATAAAATGCAAACACCGATAAATCTCACAAGCATCAACTAATAACAAGTAATCCACATCGGGAGAGAGATATAATGTAAAGCAACGGTAGAGTCCCCTAATTGTCACAGCGAGATGACGGTGGATGATGAGGGTGTTACACGCAATAGCAAAACAACGATGAAGTTAAACAAGATCGAACCAACGGGGACACGAGATTTTAACGTGGAAAACCCTTCCAACAAGTAAGAGAAAAAACCACGGGCGCCAGCCAGCAATACTTCACTATTTCGGGGTGAGGTTACAATCGCGCCGGGATTTACAATGTGTGGTTTATCCCGTGCGGCGGCTTACAAGAGGTATATAAAGGCGGTCCTGACCTAACTAGGTCGGTAACTGTGAATCCAACTCCAACTCGGTATCGACTCGTCCTCCGGCTCCACTTCGTCTGAAGTTCGGCCTTTATCAGTATATACGAATACGAATTTGGATCACCATAAAATAACAGAGGGTGATGGTGCTGGTGGTGATGGTGATGATGATGATGATCCTGGTGATTCCCGGAGTGACGACGGTGACGATGACGATGATTTCCCCTCTCCTGAGAGGAATTTCCCCGGCAGATTTCTCCCTGTCAGAGAGTTTTTCTCTCTCGGGCGAGGCAGTAGACGTGGAGTGGGCGGTACTGGTAGTCCTTGGGCTGGGCTGGCCTGGCCGGCGGCGATACGAAGCAGCTAGCATGTAATCTTTGTTATTGTTGATTCATTTTCCGATTTGTTTCTCTCTGGGTCTCTATCTAGAACGGAATAGATTGGAATCTGGTGTTTCTTCTTGTACAGTACATCTCTTGTTTGTGTCCGATCGATCCAAGAAAAAAAGAAGAGAAAGAGATTCGTTACATGCGTACATCAGGAGCTAGCTCCCCTTTTTGCTTCTTCTTGTTTTCAACTAGTACGTGAGCGCTTTGGTAGATTATTAAATCGAGGAGTAGGGAGAGTGGCAGGAGGCGCTGGGTCGGCGTTTCCGACGACTAACGATCCACCACAGGGGAAAAAAAAACTGGTACCAAGACCGACCGACCGAGGTGTGCACTTTCCAGTTTTCGGTTGATACACCTGTCTTTATATAACACAGGACTAGAGGAGGCTGGTCGATCTTGTGTTTCAATTAATACGAGGTAGCCCCTTTTCTTTTTCTTTTTCTTTTTTTTGTTCTTGTTTTCAATTAGCAGTAGGGAATCTCTTAAGAGATCTAAGTGTAGGGTTATTTGAGGCCTGTGGTTGCTCCACTAGTTCCGGTCCTACTGATCAGTCTGTTATTGTTTTTTTTTTTACATGGACTATGGGAACCGACTAGAGAATAGAGATGGACCGACTCGCAGCACAACCGAATCGCCCAGGAGCCTACACCGGCACTGCAGTAAAACGATACGCTCGCTCCCGGAAGGCACCACCAGGGCAAAGCCCGGACGTCTCAGCGGCGGGGCTTTTTCGCAGAGGGGGGCTTCTTGCGACGTGGAGGCAGCCAGCGTCGCGGTTTGCTCCGAGGCTGCAACGGTGCCGGCGCCCGTGGTCGATGCGCGAGCCTTGGGATGACGTCTTTTCAGCGCGACCGCGTGTCCTGGAGGGCCGTCTTGGCCGCCGTGTGGGCTTCGAGGCCTCCGGTGAGCGGCACACATACAACCTAGCCATCGGCGGCGCGCCCAGGTGAGAGGCATGCATACGACCTGGCGACTGACGTCGCGACGACTGCTGATGTTGATCAGGCGGATCATGGGAGTCGTCGCTGCGTTGCTGCGGCGCACGTCGCGGACTCGTGTGCATTGCTAGCGCCTAGCTGCGCGGATGGGCATGGGCCAGCGCAGACCTGCGGCTAGCATAGGCAGGGTCGCCCTGCCGGAGGTTAGTGGGTTGCCCCATTCAGTGCAGACGGTGTGACGAGCACGTACGTGAGGAGCCCATCCTTGATGAGGAAGAACGACACCAAGAGTTAGTTTTCTTCTTGGATGTATCTATTTCCTTTTTAAGCTATCCTACAATTGTAATGTGAGAGTGAGAGCAAGAAATCATGTAGTTTTCTTAATTTCATTTGTAATAGCCCATTCATGGTTCATGGATTGGTTTCAGATGTGAATTTCCTCTTGTGTTCTTCATGCATGGTTCATGGACTGCTACTATGATTTAATTCAGGTTGGTAAACAAAATGTATACATGGTTTTTTTTAGAAAATTGTTCTCTAATAGTTGAAGATTCGTCCCATTCGGAGGATTATTTTAACATTTTGCTGGTTCAAATCTTAAATGTAATGATTTTCTTCCTTATTAAACCGATTATTTCCTAGTATTTCTTACCATTAAGATCCTTTACTAATGCAGTCTGAACATGAAGGTAAATATTTATGATTTCCTCCTTCCTTATATTTAACCGATTATTTCTTAGTATTTGTTCCGGTTTGAATCGGAATTTTTGCCACGTTTCTTCGAAATACAAACAGGGCATTCTTTTTCATCTGTATGCAATGGCTATGAACAGTAACTGTCCACTGTAACTTTTGTCCCATCATTCAATTGTACTACTATAAGTTTTAGATTAAATATAGAAGAAGTAAATCAAAGTTTATTGAAAAATGAATTTAGGTATAATCAAGATTAGGAGATTGAAATTTTAGCAGTTTACGATTTGCATTTCAATATAGCATTATTGTTTGAGGAAGCTATGGGTGTCAGAGGTAGCAAAAACCGGCTGACGAGGCTATAATATGTGCATGCGCGAAAAGATTTCAGCAGTTCTATGGTTTGCTCGGTGCAATTACGCAAGTACTGAGCACTAGTGGAAACAACCCCTCTCGTCCAGGGGGCCGGGGGGCAGCTGTCCCGGTTGCAACCAAATCCGGGACAAATGCCCTGCATTGGTCCCGGTTCGTGCGCCCGGGGCAACAGGAATCGCCTGGGCGCATTGGTCCCGGTTCGTGGGGGCATATCCGTCCCGGCTCGTGCCACGGACCGGGACCAATGCCTAGCCACAGGCCACGTGGCACGCGCATGACCTGTTGTCCCGGTTCAGTCCACGAACCGGGACCAATGCCCCCTTCCCCTATATATACTGCCCCAGCCCCCCCCCCCTCCTTCCATCTTTTTTTTTGCTTGGAGGTGTGAGAGAGTGTGGTGTTGCTGTTTTTTTTTACTATGCACACGAGGTGTTCGACGAAATTCCCGAGACGCACACAAGCTCACTGAAAATGGTTTCTTCGACCGAGGTTAACAAATTATCTTTTTCATCTGTAACTGATACATAAAAAAGTATTATTTGTCGATGTACTGTGGTTATCTCTGTATTAATATGTATTTTGATAAACTTAATTATATGATGCAGATGGATGCACGGCAGCGATGGATGTACGGTGACCGACGCACCTCCGAGTATGGCAGGCCTGAATGCATTTCTTGCTGTAGCTCAGGCGAACAAAGATAATGGCTTCATGTGTTGCCCATGTGTTGATTGTCGGAACGTCAGAGAACATTCTTCCGAAAGAATCCTTCACGGCCATCTACTTCGGAGAGGTTTCATGCCCAGCTATAATTGCTGGACCAAGCATGGAGAAAGAGGGGTTGTGATGGAAGACGATGAAGAAGAAGAAGAAGATCCTTTGTTCCCTGAATACGACGATACTGCAATGGAAGAGAATGCAGAAGAAGTAGGTGATCAAGAACAGGCATCAGAAGAGCCCGATGATGATCTTGGCCGAGTTATTGCTGATGCAAGGGAAGACTGTGAAAATAGATTGGAGAGGTTGAAACTGGACAACATGTTACAGGATCACAAAAAATTGTTATACCCAAATTGCGAAGATGGTAGCACAAAGCTCGGTACCACACTGGAGTTGCTGAAATGGAAGGCACAAAACGGTGTGACTGACAAGGCATTTGAGACTTTACTTCAACTAATGAAGCCAAAACTTCCAAAGGATAACGAATTGCCTGAGAGTACGTACGAAGCAAAGAAAGCTCTCTGCCCTCTAGGATTAGATGTGCAGAAGATACATGCATGCATTAATGACTGCATTCTCTTCCGCGGTGAGAAGTACGAGAATTTGGATGAATGTCCGATATGCACTGCACTGCGGTATAAGATCAGAGCAGATGATCCTGGTGATGTGACGGCGAGCCTCCCCGTAAGAGGTTCCTGCTAAGGTGATGTGGTATGCTCCTATAATACCACGGCTGAAACGTCTGTTTAGAAACAAAGAGCATGCTAGGTTGTTGCGATGGCACAAAGAAGACCGTAAGAAAGATGGAAAGTTGAGGCACCCCGCCGATGGATCGCAGTGGAGAAAGATCGAGAGAGACTTTCCAGACTTTGCAGGAGAGGCGAGAAACTTATGGTTTGGTCTAAGTACAGATGGCTTTAATCCTTTTGGGGAGCAGAGCTCCAGTCATAGCACTTGGCCTGTAACTCTATGTATGTACAACCTTCCTCCTTGGTTGTGCATGAAGCGCAAGTTCATTATGATGCCAGTTCTCATCCAAGGCCCGAGGCAACCTGGCAACGACATTGATGTGTATCTAAGGCCATTAGTGGAAGAACTCTTAGAACTGTGGGGCAAACCAGGTGTACGTGTGTGGGATGAGAACGAACAAAAGCCATTTGACCTACGGGCGTTGCTTTTCGTGACCATCAATGATTGGCCAGCTCTTAGTAACATTTCCGGTCATACAAACAAGGGATACAATGCATGCACACACTGTTTAGATAAGACTGACAGTGTTTTTTTGGATAAATGTAAAAAGGTTGTATACCTGGGGCATCGTAGATTTCTTCCGATCAAGCATCCCTTAAGGAAAAAAGGAGGGAAGCATTTCAGAGGTGAGGCAGATAACCGAAAGAAGCCTGAGCTCCGTAGTGGTAATGATATATTCGATATGGTCAAGGACCTAGAAGTAATCTTTGGTAAGGCTGCTGGCAGCCAACCAGTTCCGTACGGCCCTGATAGCGGGCACCCATGTGGAAGAAGAAATCTATATTTTGGGAGCTACCCTATTGGAAAGTTTTAGATGTCCGGTCTTCGATCGACGTGATGCACGTGACAAAGAATCTATGTGTCAATCTGCTATGCTTCCTGGGCGTGTATGGGAAGTCAAAAGATACGCCTGAAGCACGGGAGGACCAGCAACGTATGAAAGACCCAAGCAACAAGCACACAGATACAGGGCGCCATTCGTTAAGCAGCTACGCTCTTACTAAAGCAGAGAAGGAAAATATTCTTTGAAGTCCTTTACAGTATCAAGGTTCCGTCTGGCTTCTCGTCGAATATAAAGGGGATAATAAACATGGCAGAGAAAAAATTCCAAAACCTGAAGTCTCATGACTGCCACGTGATTATGACGCAATTGCTTCCGATTGCATTGAGGGGCTTCTACCGGAAAATGTTCGAGTACCCATTGTGAAGCTATGTGCATTCATGAACGCAATATCTCAGAAGGTAATCGATCCAGAAAGTCTGACAAGATTACAGAGGGATGTGGTCCAGTGTCTTGTTAGTTTGAGTTGGTGTTCCCACCATCCTTCTTCAACATTATGACTCATCTCCTGGTTCACCTATGTGAAGAGATTCATATTCTTGGTCCGGTATTTCTACACAATAGTTCCCCTTTGAGAGGTTCATGGGAGTCTTGAAGAAATATGTTCATAACCGTGCTAGGCCAGAAGGAAGCATCTCGAAGGGCTATGGAACAGAGGAGGTCATTGGGTTCTGTGTTGACTTTTTCCTGACCTTAAGACAATTGGTGTTCCTGAATCGCGGCATGAGGGGAGACTGAGGGGAAAAGGAACGCTGGGAAAGAAAACAATGATACCTAGGGACGGGCATTCTTTGACCAAAGCACACTACACAGTTCTACAAAATTCTATGTTCATGGCTACGTATGTCGAGGAACACAAGAATATTGTACGGTCTGCAAACCCGGGGAAGGATGACTCATGGATTAAACGCGAACACATGGAGACTTTCGGAAGTTGGTTGCAAACACGTCTTATAAATGACACCACTGTTGAAGATCAGCTATACATTGGCAGGGTCACCATCTTCGACTATTGGGAGTTTCAAGGGTACGAGATAAATGGAAATACATTTTACACGAGCTCCCAAGATAAGAAGAGCACCAACCAAAACAGTGGTGTCCGCTTTGATACAACAAACGAGAATGGAAAAACTGACACATACTATGGTTACATAGAGGATATGGGAACTTGACTATGGACCTTCTTTTAAGGTCCCTTTGTTCAAGTGCAAATGGGTCAACCTGAATGGAGAGGGTAAAGGTAGACCCGCTTTATGGAATGACAACAGTGGATCTCAACTGTATTGGTTACAATGACGAACCATTCGTTCTAGCCAATGATGTGGCTCAGGTCTTCTATGTGAAGGACATGTCTTCCAGACCGAAGAAAAGAAAAAATAAGGGAACAATTTCATCATACGATGAGCCGAAGCGTCACATAGTTCTCTCAGGAAAAAAACATTGTGGGAATCGAGGACACGACAGACATGTCAGAAGATTATAATAAGTTTGTTGAAATTCCACCCTTCACAGTGAAATCTGACCCTACCATCCCGTTAAATAATGAAGATGCTCCATGGTTACGGCCGAAGCGATCATAAGCAAGGGACACGAAGAAAATTCAGAAGACTAGATAGGGATGTTGTTGGTGATGTGTAATAATAAACGTGGAATACATGATCATAGTTCTTATAACGTATGAACGAGATTTGTTAACCAAAATGATATTTATACATATTATGTGATTATGAATGGAGTAGGTGCAAGTTTGACCAATAATTTGTATTGATCGGTGTTGAAGAACATGTTTCCCAATGGTGTTAATGTGGTGTCCTTATTCTCCGGTATTGGAGGAGAGAGATAGCTTTGCACAGGCTTGGCATCCACATGAAGACAGTGATTTCAGTTGAGATAGGTGAAGTTAATAGGAGGATTTTGAGGAGTTGGTGGGATCAGACACAAACTGGCACTTTAATTGAGATTGCCGACGTGAAGTCTCTCGCTAATGATAGCGTACACGGAATGCAATTCATTCCAAATTGATACTGTGGGTTGCCACTTGTCGGTGTTGAAGAACATGTTTCCCAATGGTGTTAATGTGGTGTCCTTATTCTCCGTATTGGAGGAGGAGAGATAGCTTTGCACAGGCTTGGCATCCACATGAAGACAGTGATTTCAGTTGAGATAGGTGAAGTTAATAGGAGGATTTTGAGGGGTTGGTGGGATCAGACACAACTGGCACTTTAATTGAGATTGCCGAGACAGATATTGCAGGATTATAACTACTTTCGAGATGTAGTATGTGTTGACACACGGTATAGAACAAGTGATTCTGGCAGGCCTCTCTTGTTATTCATTGGAGTTAATCACCATAAACAACCCAAAAAAGTTTGACTGACTGCTTTACATCGATAGGGGATGCAGTTGCTTCTGCTTGGCCAGGGACTGTCCACCGCTCGGATATATATCTGTCAACGTCAGTCCTGGCTGCTTGTTCATCCTCTAGAGTCTGCTCTGCTCTGCTCTACTGCTCGTTGCGGCTCAGGTTGGTAACGGTCCATGTTTGCGTATGCTTTGTGAACTTATGGTTTGATTTGAGAATTTCAAAACTTTGATTTGATAATCTTTTGGCCGGAAGCACCTAGCAATATCTTTTAAACCTTGTTTCTCTCCATATGCTATTTGTACTTCTCATCGGCTGTAATGTTTCTCTACCTGATTCTACTTCTCCTCTGCCTAGTTTACAGATGTTTGCTCTTTTCTGTAGATGTTTCTACACTGTAAAATGGACATGTCCTGCGAAACATGCAGACAAGGCGCTGATCACCACTACTGGGACATGCCCATTTTACAGTTTAGAAACATCTACAGAAAAGAGCAAACATCTGTAAACTAGGCAGAGGAGAAGTAGAATCAGGTAGAGAAACATTAGAGCCGATGAGAAGTACAAATAGCATAGGGAGAAAACAAGGTTTAAAAGATATTGCTAGGTGCTTCCGGCCAAAAGATTATCAAAAAAGTTTTGAAATTCTCAAATCAAACCATAAGTTCACAAAGCATACGCAAACATGGACCGTTACCAACCTGAGCCGCAAGGAGCAGTAGAGAGCAGAGCAGACTGTAGAGGATGGACAAGCAGCCAGGACTGACATCGACTCTAGAGGATGAACAAGCCACCCTACTTCTACTATGAAAATGAGGCCCTAGCTCCAAAAAGTGTATGGGTGGAAATTTCCAGAAATTTGTATGACACAGAGCCGCTTTTAATTTGAATATAAATTTCCATAATTAATTCAAATTATATACAAATGAAAAAATAATTAATAGTTTCAATAGTTAGAATAATTATTTAGTTAAACGAAAAATGGATTTAAATTAGTTTTGCAAATTCTAGCATTTTTCATGTTGGAATTTTGTCAAATTTGGAAGTATATAAAAGTTGTTAATGTCAAACTTAACACTTTTCAAATTTTGGCGCTAAAAAATTTTGGGCGCGCAGAGGTGCCACCGAAATTCGAAATTTGTTTTTGGTCCCGGCCGTGGTACCAACCGGGACCAAAGGGCTCTAGTCCCGGTTGGTGGCACGGGCCGGGACTAAAGGCCCAAGTGTAAAAAAAAGCGCGCCCCTCTCTCCAGGCCGAGCGGACACCCCAGGGGCGGGCACGAGTGGATATGGCTGGGCGAAGCCCTGCCGGCGGCGGGAACGAGTGGACAGATTCGCCGGCGGAACGCCGGCGGGATGGACTAGGGGCACAGTAGATTAGGGGAACACAACTTATATTAAAATAGGGGCCAGGGCCTTGCTTACATAGGGGCGGCGCGGCCACAGGCGGCCGGCCGTACTTGCATAAGGGCGGCGGCGCGGCCACAGGCGGGCCGGCCGTTTCTTGGGGGGGTAGCTAGCTAGGGGCGTTGTCTATAGAGAATAGGGGGCGGCGGTGACCTAGTCGTCCTCGTCGTCGGAGAGGTGAACATACGCGGGTGCCTGCCACAGGTGGGCAGGCGGCTGGGCCGGCTCGCCGGGGGGGCATCGGGGGCGCGTACGGCGGCGGCGGGGGCAGGACCTCCTGTGGCAGCGGCGGCGGCGGGGGCAGCTCCTCCTCCTGCTCCGGCGACCCCGGCGCCCAAACGCCGCCGGTCCAGGCCCAGGTCATGCCATACTCCAGGCCTGGTGGGAGCGGCTGCGGGTCCGGCATGTCCTCGGACGCCTCCAGCTCGGCGTTCATGGCCTGCCACCAGGGATGGCAGGCTCGTTAGGGGGTGGCGGCGGCGGTGGCATGGCAGCGGCGTCGGCGGCGGCGGCGGCCACGACACGATGCCACCTCTTGATCTCGTCGTCGACGAGGGAGCGGCGGGAGCGCTCGCAGGCCTCCTCCAGTTGGGCCCCTCGGGTCCGGCTCCCCGGAGAAGTCCTCCGGCTCGTCCACGAGGAGCCATAGCTCCCCTCCCGGCCGGGCGCTGGCGGGGTAGTCGTCCACGTTGGCCTCGAGGGGGGCGGGGATGAAGGAGCGGCGGCGCTGCTCGTGCTCCTGCTCGAGCCAGGCGGCCCAGTAGGGAGCTGCGCGCGTACATCCGCTCCCTGCGGACGGGGGCCGGCAGGAGCTCGCGGCGGCGCTCGATCTCCTCGAGCAGCGCCGCGCCGGTCGGGGCCGGCGGCACTGGGATCCGCTGGGGATTCAGGTGCCAACCGTCCGGGAGGTGCACGTCGTTGTAGAACACCGGAGTGGCATTGTTCCAGTGCCACTCCGCCTCGTCCACCCGACGTACCTGCGGAAACCGCTTGCCCGGGGGCGCGGCGCGGGCGGCGGGCGTGCAGCCGGTGGTGGCGCGGGGACGCGCGGCACCCCGCCGAGGCGGACACCTCCAGGGCCGTAGCCGAAGGCCTCCGCCGGTGGGGGCGGGATGCGGCCGGCGCCGCTCGACGAGCCTCCGTCGTCGTTCCTTGGGCGCTTGCCGGAGTTCGAGAACCAGCGGGACATGGTGGCGGCTAGGGTTGCTTTGCCAGGGACGCGTCCGGGGTGGGTGGGTTGTACGGGCGGCGGGGGTCCTTTAAAAAGGACCCGGGGTGGGCTGGCATGCCAACGGCGGCCTGGACGTGGCGGCGGTTGCAGGCGGCCATGAATGCGGGGAGCCGAGGCGTGGCGCGTGGGGAGTGGGGCGTGGGAAGCCGAGGCGGGGCGGAAGACGAGGCGGGGCGGGAAGACGAGGCGGACAGCGGCCCTTTGACCGTCCTTCGGTCTTAGTTTAATGGACCAGGCGAACCAGCCACCAGGCCGCGTGGCCCCCTGTTGACTGGCCATAAATAACAGACGCGGGCCAGTGGGCCCTTCGAACCGTTGACTGTCCATAAATAAAAGACGCGGGCCAGTGGGCCTTTTTGACTAAAAAATGTGTCAGTGGGCTTAATTAAAGACGTGGGCCTGGAGCGGTTGGGGAAGGGGAGGCCGGTTGGCGATTGCGAGGCAGGAGAAAAAAAAAACGAACAAAAAAAACCTGCCGCGGCAGGGAAAATGGGCGGACTTTATTCTTTTTTTAAGAAGGCATCCATCCCGGTCCCTAAAACGAACCGGGACGAACTCCCTCGCGGTCCCTGGCCCAGAGTCGCCACGTGGGCCAGCCTTACCATCCCGGGTGCTGGCACAACCGGGACCAATGGGGAGGGCCATTTGTCCCGGCTAGCCCATCCCGGTTGCGCAACCGGGACAAATGGCCCTTACGACCCGGGACAAAAGGCCCTGTTTCCACTAGCAGTAAATCAATTGTACTACTATAAGTTTTAGATTAAATATAGAAGAAGTAAATCAAAGTTTATTGAAAAATGAATTTAGGTATAATCAAGATTAGGAGATTAAAATTTTAGCAGTTTACGATTTGCATTTCAATATAGCATTATTGTTTGAGGAAGCTATGGGTGTCAGAGGTAGCAAAAACCGGCTGACGAGGCTATAATATGTGCATGCGCGAAAAGATTTCAGCAGTTCTATGGTTTGCTCGGTGCAATTACGCAAGTACTGAGATGCTGGATGGTTCAGTTCGGCATTATCTGTTTCGAGTGAAGCAACAATGATTTGGTGAGGCCAGAAGAGCACAGTGAGCTCAGACATCCATTTTCTTTTCTTCAGTTTAGAATTGATCTGAGCTTTTCCTGTAAAGATGTGTAAAGCTACACTTTGTGTTATTTCTTGAACTTTTATACTACTGTATAGATTTTATGGGGTTCAAGAGCTTCAGTATTTCTGTTTAAGAGTAGAGATGTTATATAATTGGTCCCTTGTTATCCTTGGAGAACTATTGATAATTGTTTGCTTTTAGATTTAATATTTTGTCAGCAAGTTTGTTTTTTCACGGGTGTCTCGTGGATTAACTTCGGTCATGTTGCATACCACTGGACATGGATTAGCATTGAAAATCGGTAGTACCGAGATGAGCGATAGATAAGAAAAATTAAATGATAACCAAAAATTACGGCACAAAAAATTAAACGATAACATTAAAGAATGGCGCGGCAAAGCACGCTATGCCCTTCTAGTTTGAACTAATTCTGCCACAGTCGAGCGTTTGATACACGCACGCACGGACTAAACTCCCGTTGGTCGGGTAC
>JAPCYS010002439.1:0-11871 GCA_028641055.1 Alopecurus myosuroides
CGACGGTCTCTCCTGTGGGTCGCAGCTCGGCGGATTTCACCGACGACGAGAGTGAGGGTGGGGACAACTCTGGATCCCGCCATTCGTACTGCGAGGTGCTCCGCAGCGGAACTCCGTTGCCTCCGCGTGATGCGGCCCCCTCCGCCTCCTTTGACCCGCGGGCCGTCTGCGCCTCTCGCTGGTCGTCGTGCCCCTCCGCCCGCGCCGGCAGGACCTGGGCCTTGCCCATGGCAGCATGTTGGTGTCCGCAAGCGTCGATGCATGCAAACCTAGGAACCCCTTCTGGCGTTCGTCATCCGTGAGGGCATCCCGCCGGAGCTGGATGGACGATGTTTCAACTGCACCAAGCCTTGCCACGCCGTCGGGGAGTGCACGGGGGACACCGTCTGCCTGCGCTGCGGCCACGAAGGTTATCACGCTCACGAGTGCCATGAACCGAAGGCTCCTGGTGGGGTGGCTCCTCCCCCGCCGCCGGTGGTTGTCCAACAGGAGACGTCGATACGCCTTCGCCTGGGGCCCGGGGAGGGCATCCCGGTGGATTTGCGTCTCGGAGAGTGCGGCGGGCCAGTGGCAGGTGGCTCTGCGTCACTGTGACGCAACGGTGTCCCCGGAGGTGGTGCCGCTCAGGCCGCCATGGTGGAGCCTGGCTCGGCATCGTCGGCTGCGCGGTGGCACCGGATCCGCCGGCGCGTGGTGGTGAGGGTGTGGCTCGTGTCAGGCGTGCTCCTAATGGTGGTGCGCACCCTGTGGCCCGCGGGGTACGCGAAGATGCTCTGGTTCCTTACGGCGGGCCGAAGCGCCGTGGCCCTGGCCCTGGCAGTGCCGGCGTAGGCGATACGACAGCTAGTGAGAGGTGGTGTCTGGATTAGGTTGTAGACTCATCCCTTTCCCCGCCTCCATCCCCATCGACGATACATGTGGTGGCTCGGAGTGACCCGGTGGAGGCGGTGGCAGAGAGGCGGCTGCGACTGACCAAGGTGTTTTTGCCAAGATCGCCGGAGCTCTCTGAGGCGGAAGATGCCCTCCTATGGGCCTGGGTGGCATTCATCTTGGGTCCTCGTTCATGTATTCCCCTCCATAATGCGGTGGCGATGGTGGTGCGGCATGTTCCACGAGCTAAGGATAACTTCTCGGCTCACTACTCATGTCCGACCTATTTCCTACACGTGTGCTCGAGCCGGCAGGTCCGCGACGAGATCATGTCGGCATGGTTCATAGACGGTGACGGGTTCTCGGTGCGGTGCTCACTAGTAGGAAACAAATTATAGGGGAACATCTATTAGCAGCGTGTACATAATCTATACGGTTTCCCTAATACGTGGCAGAGTGCGCACAGTACTACATACTAGAAGCGTACAATCTCGCGTGCACGCTACTAGACAGTTTGCTTCGGCTGACCCGACGGGGCACATCATAGTAGAAGCGTGTTGCAGTGGCCACACACTTCTACTATAATCTTTCCGGAAGCGTGTTCCGACGGGACACGCTTCTACATTTTCTGTTCCTCTGCGCCCCCTCGATGCCATAGTTGTGGAAGCGTGCACTAGTGGAAACAGGGCCTTTTGTCCCGGGTCGTAAGGGCCAGTTGTCCCGGTTGTGCAACCGGGATGGGCTAGCCGGGACAAATGGCCCTCCCCCATTGGTCCCGGTTGTGCCAGGACCCGGGATGGTAAGGATGGCCCACGTGGCGAACCTGGGCCAGGGACGGCCAGGGAGTTCGTCCCGGTTCGTTTTAGGAACCGGGATGGATAACTTGTTTAAAAAAAAAATATTCCGCCCACTTTTTCCTGCCGCAGCAGGTTTTTTTTCCGTTTCGTTTTTTTTTGGCTCCTGTCTCGCAATCCCCAACCGGCCTCCCCTTCCCCAACCGCGTCCAGGCCCACGTCTTTAATTAAGCCCACTGGCCACATTTTTGGTCAAAAGGGCCCACTGGCCCGCGTCTTTTATTATGTTCGGTCAACGTTTCACAGGGGTCGAAAGGACCCACTGGCCAGCGGCCTAGCGGCTGGCTCGCCCGGTCCCTTAAATTAAGACCACAGGGACGGTCAAAGGGCCCACTGCCGCCTCGTCTTCCCGCCCCGCCTCGCCTTCCCGCCCCCTCAACTTCCCCACGCGCGCGTGCCCAGCTGCAACCGCCGCCACGCCTCGGCTCCCGCCCCGCATTCATGGCCGCCTGCAACCGCCGCCACGTTCAGGCCGCCGGTTGGCATGCCAGCCTCCCCCGGGTCCTTTATAAAGGGCCCCCGCCGCCCGTACAGCCCATCCACCCCGGCCGCGCCCCAGGCAAAGCAACCCTAGCCACCATGTCCCGCTGGTTCTCGAGCGGCAAGCGCCCCCGGAACGACCACGAGGCCGGGTCCTCGAGCGGCGCGCGCTCCGGCGTTCCACCGCCGCCGGCGGAGGCCTTCGGCTTCGGCCCGGGAGGCATCCACACCGGCGGCCAGCCGCGCGTCGCCGCTCCGCCTCCGGCGTCACGCGCGCCGCCCCGCGGCGCGCCCAAGGGCAAGCGCTTCCGCCGGTACGTCCGGAAGGAGGAGGCGGAGTGGCATTGGGAGCGCCGCACGCCGGTGTTCTGGCCGGACGTCCACCTCCCGGAGGGCTGGCACCTCAACCCCCAGAGGATCCCGGTGCCGCCGGCCCCATCCAGCAGAGAGGCCCTGGGCAAGGAGATCGACCGCCGGCGCTGTCTCCTGCCGGCCCGCCTCCTCAGGGACCGCGCGTACGCGCGGAGCTCCCCCTACTGGGCCACCTGGCTCCAGCAGGAGCACGAGCAGCACCGCCGCTCCTACATCCCCACAGCCGAGGAGGTGAGCATCGAGGACTACCCCGCGCCACCGCCGGGGAGGGAGCCGGAGCTTTGGCTCCTGGTGGACGACGCCGATGCCCACGTCGACGAGGACGACGACCAGGAGCTCCGGGACAACATGGAGGAGGCCTTACAGGCCTCCCGCCGCTCCCTCGTCGAGGACGAGGTCAAGCGGTGGGAGGCGGTCCTGGCCGCCGCTGCCGCCGACACCAACGCCATGCCGCCCCCGCCCCCTTCGGCGCCTGCCCCTTGGTGGCAGGTAATGAACGCCGAGCTGGAGGCGTCCGAGGATCAGCCGCCGCCGCAGCCGCTCCCCCCGGCCTGGAGTACGGGATGAGCTGGGCCTGGACCGGCGGCGTATGGTCGCCGGAGGAGGAGGTGCTGCCCCCACCACCGCCGTACGCGCCCCCGATGCCTCCGCAGCCCCCGGCGGGCCCGCCCCAGCCGCCTGCCCACCTGTGGCAGCCACCCCCCTACCAGTGCATCTCCTCCGACGAGGAGGAGTAGATCGGCGCCGGTGCGCCCCCCCTAGGCTAAGCTACCCACCCCCCCAAGAAACGGCCGGCCGCCTGTGGCCGCGCCGCCGCCCCCTATATGTAAGCACGGCCGGCCGCCTGTGGCCGCGCCGCCCCCCTACGTAAGCACGGCCCCCGGGCCTTTTTAATATATGTTTATGTCGACAAAAATGCGTCCCTAGTCCAACCCCGCCGGCAGGATCTTCCTACTCGTTCCCGCCGCCGGCAGGGCTTCGCCAAGCCATGTCCGTTGTCCTGGGTGGTCGCTCGGCCTGGAGAGAGGGCCGAGATATTTATACAACGGGGCCTCTAGTCCCGGCCCGTGCCACCAACCGGGACTAGAGCCCCTTTGGTCCCGGTTGGTACCACGGGCCGGGACCAAAAACATATTTCGAATTTCGGGGGTGGCACCCTGCGCGCCCAAAAGTTTTTAGCGCCAAAATTTGAAAATTGTTAAGTTTGCACATTAACAACTTCTATATACTTTCGAATTTTACAAAAATTTCAACATGAAAAATAATAGAATTTGCATAACTAATTTAAATCCATTTTTCGTTTAACTAAATAATTTTTCTATCTATTGAAACTATTAATTATTTTACCATTTGTATATAATTTGAATATAAAAATGTTACAATTTTTGTTTTCTCTCGTGATCTTCCGAGTTAGTCCAGAGCATACAAGGCATCCCGGGTGATTTATATAAAGTTCGACAAAGCGAGTTGTACCTTATTGACACGGTGAATTTGAGATCTTTGTCTACAACAGAAAAACCATAGTTTTCCCTCGAAGGTTTACTCTGCGCATCCACACGTATTTTCCCTTTATCCCGACCCCCGCTTGAAAACATAGTAACTTCCGTGTACGCGGCAAGCCTCAGCGGGAGCATCAGACTTAAAGCAGAGACGGGCGGTCGGGCGGGGGAGACCGCGCCGTTGCTGTCGCGCTTTCCTCTCCTCTGCTCGTCCGCCGTCGCCGTCGCGCTCCCCTCCGCCTTCAACATTTGGGATCTTCGTTGTTCAGTTAGACGTTTCTCCTCCAAAAATTTATCATATCTGTTAAAAAAGTACCGAAGCTCTATTTCTGTTTTAAGGATATCTGTCAGGACGGTATCCCTGCTATCACTTCGAAGTGTGCTTGCAATATCTGCGCAGAATATAAGACACCCATAAGGCAAAGCCCATTTTTCTCTATCCTCATACAATCTACTTAGCCACTCGTTATCCTTCAGATTGTACTTCGCCAAGACCTACTAAAATCATGAGCGAAAGTTTTCGAACAGTGCAATATATCCCTTAATACTTTCGTTGCATTTTGATATATATCCGAGCGGTGGACAGTCCCTGGCCAAGCAGAAGCAACTGCATCCCCTATCGATGTAAAGCAGTCAGTCAAAACTGTTTTCGGCTGTTTATGCTGGTTAACTCCAATGAATAACAATAGAGGCCTGCCATAATCACTTGTTCTATACCGTGTGTCAACACATACTACATCTCCAAAGTAGTTATAATCCTGCAATATCTGTCAGGATGGTATCCGTACTATCACTTCGAAGTGTTCCTGCAATATCTGCCTACAGTTATCTCATACTCGGATATGGGTCATAGTTGTCAGCTTTTTACCGGTCAATACAAAATACTGATCAAACAGAACTATATGATCATGTATTCCACGCTTATTATTACACATCACCAACAAACGGAGGAGAGAGAAACAGAAAAGTGGGTGGGTGTGCCGCTGGTTGGAATAATAATGAAGTCAGGCTGGTCATAGTTGTCAAGCACTCAATGCTTGCCAGCTTTTGACCGATCAATACAAATTATTGGTCAAACTTGCACCTACTCCATTCATAATCACAGAATATGTATAAATATCATTTTGGCTAACAAAATCTCGTTCATACTGCGTTATAAGAACTATGATCATGTATTCCACGTTTATTATTACACATCACCAACAACATCCCTATCTAGTCTTCTGAATTTTCTTCGTGTCCTTGCTTATGATCGCTTCGGCCGTAACCATGGAGCATCTTCATTATTTAACGGGATGGTGGGGTCAGCTTTCACTGTGAAGGGTGGAATTTCAACAAACTTATTATAATCTTCTGACATGTCTGTCGTGTCCTCGATTCCCACGATGTTTCTTTTCCCTGAGAGAACTATGTGACGCTTCGGCTCATCGTATGATGAATTTGTTTCCTTATTTTTTCTTTTCTTCGGTCTGGAAGACATGTCCTTCACATAGAAGACCTGAGCCACATCATTGGCTAGGACGAATGGTTCGTCATTGTAACCAATATTGTTGAGATCCACTGTTGTCATTCCATAAAGCGGGTCTACCTTTACCCCTTCTCCATTCAGGTTGACCCATTTGCACTTGAACAAAGGGACCTTAAAAGAAGGTCCATAGTCAAGTTCCCATATCTCCTCTATGTAACCATAGTATGTGTCATTTTTTCCATTCTCGTTTATTGTATCAAAGCGGACACCACTGTTTTGGTTGGTGCTCTTCTTATCTTGGGAGCTCGTGTAAAATGTATTCCCATTTATCTCGTACCCTTGAAAACTCCCAATAGTCGAAGATGGTGACCCTGCCAACATGTATAGCTGATCTTCAACAGTGGTGTCATTTATAAGACGTGTTTGCAACCAACTTCCGAAAGTCTCCATGTGTTTGCGTTTCATCCATGAGTCATCCTTCCCCGGGTTTGCAGACCGTACAATATTCTTGTGTTCCTCGAGATACGTAGCCATGAACATAGAATTTTGTAGAACTGTGTAGTGTGCTTTGGTCAAAGAATGCCCGTCCCTAGGTATCATTGTTTTCTTTCCCAGCGTTCCTTTTCCCCTCAGTCTCCCCTCATGCCGCGATTCAGGAACACCAATTGTATTAAGGTCAGGAATAAAGTCAACACAGAACCCAATGACCTCCTCTGTTCCATAGCCCTTCCAGATGCTTCCTTCTGGCCTAGCACGGTTATGAACATATTTCTTCAAGACTCCCATGAACCTCTCAAAGGGGAACATATTGTGTAGAAATACCGGACCAAGAATATGAATCTCTTCACATAGGTGAACCAGGAGATGAGTCATAATGTTGAAGAAGGATGGTGGGAACACCAACTCAAAACTAACAAGACACTGGACCACATCCCTATGTAATCTTGTCAGACTTTGTGGATCGATTACCTTCTGAGATATTGCGTTCATGAATGCACATAGCTTCACAATGGGTACTCGAACATTTTCCGGTAGAAGCCCCCTCAATGCAATCGGAAGCAACTGCGTCATAATCACGTGGCAGTCATGAGACTTCAGGTTTTGGAATTTTTTCTCTGCCATGTTTATTATCCCCTTTATATTCGACGAGAAGCCAGACGGAACCTTGATACTGTAAAGGACTTCAAAGAATATTTCCTTCTCTGCTTTAGTAAGAGCGTAGCTGCTTAAGTAATGGCGCCTATCTGTGTGCTTGTTGCTTGGGTCTTTCATACGTTGCTGGTCCTCCCGTGCTTCTGGCGTATCTTTGGACTTCCCATACACGCCCAGGAAGCATAGCAGATTGACAGAAAGATTCTTTATCACGTGCATCACGTCGATCGAAGACCGGACCTCTAAAACTTTCCAATAGGGTAGCTCCCAAAATATAGATTTCTTCTTCCACATGGGTGCGCGCTTATCAGGGCCGTACGGAACTGGTTGGCTGCCAGCAGCCTTACCAAAGATTACTTCTAGGTCCTTGACCATATCGAATATATCATTACCACTACGCAGCTCAGGCTTCTTCCGGTTATCTGCCTCACCTCTGAAATGCTTCCCTCCTTTCTTTCTTACGGGATGCTTGATCGGAAGAAATCTACGATGCCCCAGGTATACAACCTTTTTACATTTATCCAAAAAACACTGTCAGTATTATCTAAACAGTGTGTGCATGCATTGTATCACTTGTTTGTATGTCCGGAAATGTTACTAAGAGCAGGCCAATCATTGATGGTTACGAAAAGCAACGCCCGTAGGTCAAATGGCTTTTGTTCGTTCTCATCCCACACATGTACACCTGGTTTGCCCCACAATTCTAAGAGTTCTTCCACTAATGGCCTTAGATACACATCAATGTCGTTGCCAGGCTGCCTCGGGCCTTGGATGAGAACTGGCATCATAATGAACTTGCGCTTCATGCACAACCAAGGAGGAAGGTTGTACATACATAGAGTTACAGGCCAAGTGCTATGACTGGAGCTCTGCTCCCCAAAAGGATTAAAGCCATCTGTACTTAGACCAAACCATAAGTTTCTCGCCTCTCCTGCAAAGTCTGGGAAGTCTCTCTCGATCTTTCTCCACTGCGATCCATCGGCGGGGTGCCTTAACTTTCCGTCTTTCTTACGGTCTTCTTTGTGCCATCGCAACAACCTAGCATGCTCTTTGTTTCTAAACAGACGTTTCAGCCGTGGTATTATAGGAGCATACCACATCACCTTAGCAGGAACCCTCTTACGCGGGGGCTCGCCGTCAACATCACCAGGGTCATCTGCTCTGATCTTATACCGAAGTGCAGTGCATATCGGACATTCATCCAAATTCTCGTACTTCTCACCGCGGAAGAGGATGCAGTCATTAATGCATGCATGTATCTTCTGCACATCTAATCCTCGAGGACAGCGAGCTTTCTTTGCTTCGTACGTACTCTCAGGCAATTCGTTATCCTTTGGAAGTTTTGGCTTCATTAGTTGAAGTAAACTCTCAAATGCCTTGTCAGTCACACCGTTCTGTGCCTTCCATTTCAGCAACTCCAGTGTGGTACCGAGCTTTGTGCTACCATCTTTGCAATTTGGGTACAACAATTTTTTGTCGTCCTGTAACATGTTGTCCAGCTTCAACCTCTCCAATTTGTTTTCACAGTCTTCCCTTGCATCAGCAATAACTCGGCCAAGATCATCATCGGGCTCTTCTGATGCCTGTTCTTGATCACCTCCTTCTTCTCCATTCTCTTCCATTGCAGTATCGTCGTATTCAGGGAACAAAGGATCTTCTTCTTCTTCATCATCGTCTTCCATCACAACCCCTCTTTCTCCATGCTTCGTCCAACAATTATTATGGGCATGAAACCTCTCCGAAGTAGATGGCCGTGAATGATTCTTTCGGAAGAGTGCTCTCTGACGTTCCGACAATCAACACATGGGCAACACATGAAGCCATTATCTTTGTTCGCCTGAGCTACAACAAGAAATGCATTCAGGCCTGCCATATACTCGGAAGTGCGTCGGTCACCATACATCCATCGCTGCCGTGCATCCAGCTGCATCGTATAATTAAGTTTATCAAAATACATTACAATAACATATTAATACGACAAATACTACTTTTTTTATGTATCAGTTATAGATGAAAAAGATAAGTTTGTTAACCTCGGTCGAAGATACCATTTTCAGTGAGCTTATGTGCGGCTCGGGAATTTCGTCGAACACCTCGTGTGCATAGTAAAATAAAACACACTAACACCACACTCTCTCACACCTCCAAGCAAAAAAAAAGATGGAAGGGGGGAGGGGCTGGGGCAGTATATATAGGGGAAGGGGGGCATTGGTCCCGGTTCGTGGACTGAACCGGGACAAATGTTCATGCGCGTGCCATGTGGCATGTGGCTAGGCATTGGTCCCGGTCCGTGGCACGAGCCGGGACCGATATGTCCCCCACGAACCGGGACCAATGCCCCCAGGCGATTCCTGTTGCCCCGGGCGCACGAACCGGGACCAAAGCATGGCATTTGTCCCGGATTCGGTTGCAACCGGGACAGCTGCCACCTGGCCCCCTGGACGAGAGGGGTTGTTTCCACTAGTGGTGTGACTATTTGCATGTGCTTCTAATATTTCCTTTATGGAAATCCGCTAACATTTTGGCACGCTTCCACTTATTGTGGCAGATATTTGTGGTTGTGGTTGTTCGCACGCGGACATGCATGTATTTGTGTCGCTGTGCGCGAGTGTTAAGACCAGGTGCCACTTTCCCCTCCTTATTCCACTTGTCGCCCTATGTCTCTCTCCTTTGTCGTCTCCCCTCCCTCTCTCTCCTACATAAATTATGGTTAGCCTTAATTAATTTATGGCTATCTAGATATCCCCCAACTCACTCTCTCTCTTCTCCCACACTCTCTTTCTTTAATTAGATCTCTTTTCTTAATCGGTGCCTCGTCGCTTTCAAGATCAAAGTTTCGTTGGTTGTTAATCTAGGTGAGTATGTGTGGTGATGTATATCTATGTGTGTGATGGTGCATGGTGTATTGTGCATTGATGAGTAGCCTATGTTTTTTTTCAGGAATGCCGATTTATTTCCGTTACGGCAAATATCGGGCACACTCAATATGTCCTATTTTTAGGAAAGGTCATGCCGAATTATTTTATGCCTTCGATGCTTATATTTAATTATCTCCATTATACTCTTTAAGGATCATGGCAGTACATGGAAAAGTCATGGAAAAATATTTGGCATGTGATGACCCACAAGTGTAGGGGATCGCAATAGT
The DNA here is from genome assembly GCA_028641055.1 of Alopecurus myosuroides. NCBI lineage: Eukaryota > Viridiplantae > Streptophyta > Magnoliopsida > Poales > Poaceae > Alopecurus > Alopecurus myosuroides. Next base: position 9,844 of record JAPCYS010002439.1, read on the forward strand.
CTTTGAGGGTAAATATAGCCCAATTTATTGATTCAGCATAAGGGGAGACAAAGATATTTATAATCCTTAACAACTGAGTTGTCAATTCAATTGCACCTGAAAAGTATGTTGCTTCACACAATTTATTAATAGTAATATTGATATAACAACAACAGTAGTTTAATAGTAGCAATAGCAGGAAAACAGTGGTAGCAATAGTAACATCGAATGTAAACGGAATAAGTAAAAGTGCTAAAAAACACCATAGTCATAGGGATGGATGTACGGATGTTGCATTAATGATATTAACCATGTAATAGGGGTAACAAAGGGCAGCGCAAATATAAGAGAGTATCCAAGTCACAAATTATCATAGGCAAGTTTCCCGAGAATTGTCATATGTGCTTGCAATAAGAACTTGCACGACATCTTTTGTCCTACCATCCCGTTGCTGGGGGGCCAAAAAGGAAATAATGGTAATTAAGATACTTGTTCTACCAAGCACGGGAGCAAAGCATTAATATACGGTGGGAACATGTAATCCTCGAACTAGAGTCCATCCCTTCCGATATCCCAACCATGTCACATTGGGGTCTCGGGTTCCGGACAATAATAAGTGTATACAAGTATTACATATGATCCAAAGCATCAATTATACTCATGAAAACATAACATGTTCATATCTAAAATCATGCCACTCGGGCCCTAGTGACAAGCATTAAGCACTCCAAGTTGCAACAACGATAATAAACAACAATAGTGGATACGAGGCATCAAGCCCTAACAATCTCGTGATCTATTACATGATGAATCTCATCCAATCCCTACCATCCCATCTGCCTAGAGCAGGGAATTACTCAGACATCAAAGGGGGAATCATGGAGGGGTGATGGAGAGGTGATGGCGATGACTACGATCTCCCTCCAATCCCCGTCTCGGCAGGGTGCCAGGACGGGAACTTCTGTCTCCCGAACTAGGGTTTCGGGTGTGGGCAGAGCTATGGATCGTTTTCGGGAAAATCCTTCGGGCATTCTCCGTTTCGGGGACGAAGGAGTCTTATGGACAAAGGGGACCCTGGCGTGGCCCCAGGCCCCCCAGGGGCCTACCTGGCGTGACCAGAGTGGGGCGACCACCACCCTCCTAGGCGCCCAGTGCCTCCCCTCCAGTTGTCCTTCGGGCTCCAGGAGTTTTCCGGTGAGAAATAGTTTTCTGGAATTTTCTGAGGAAGTTGAATTTCTGCACAAAACTAGACACCAAGGGTAATTTTGCTGAAAACAATGTTAGTCCATGTTAGTTTAATCTAAATCATGAAAATGCGAGGGAAAACAACAAGAAAAGTGGTTGGAAAAGTAGATATGTTTGCAATGTATCAACTCCCCCAAGCTTAGCTTATTGCTTCTCCTCAAGCAATTCAATTGACAAACTGAACGCGATAAATAAAAATTTTACAAACACTTTTCAATTCATATGTTATGCGTAAGACTGTTCCATGATAAGTATTTAACAAGTACATGGTAATTTCTTTAAGGATAATTAAGCTTACGAACTCATTCTAACTCATGAAAGGTGAACAAATAACCAGGAGTAAACAATATGAAATTATAACATCAACTAGATTGCAATGATCATAATAAAGCATGATAAGATGGCATCTCGTTTGCCCTTAATGTGTAGAAAAACATAAATACCAGGACACCTTCAAAGCTCAAGTGGTGACTAGATATAATAATTTCAGTAGAAATAATATTGTAAACATGCAATAGACAATAATATTTTGGGATAATGCACATTATACTCAAAATGACATTCATGCTATCCTAACCGGTGCATAGAGTAAGAAGGTGGAGACTCAACATAAAGGTAAAAGAAGGACCCTTCGTAAAGGGAAGCTGGGATTACTCATGTGCTCGAGCTTTTCATTTTATAAACAGAGGTACTGAAAACAATTTTGAGAGAGGTGTATGTCTATGTCACTGAATGGTAATGAAAAACTTATCCTAACCCATGTCAAGCAAAGTGTTTAGACTTTCAGGGCGGTTTCTATTAGCT
>JAPCYS010000160.1:0-11869 GCA_028641055.1 Alopecurus myosuroides
AAGATAATTGCATTAAACAAAGTGTGTAATGTAAGCAATGATTATGCACGCGGGCACTCTCACCGCTGTTTTCTCCCTAATGTCAACAGCACATCCTCCCCCTTCACGTTTCTGTCACTCGGGCAAGGAAACAAGGAGGCACAAACCCACTATCTAGCATAAATACTCCCTCTTGGAGTCACTAGCAACTACTTGGCCAGAGCAACCACTAGCAACGGAAAGCATGTAAGATCACAAATAACATATGCAATAAAGACTATAATCAACTTGGCATAAGGTCAATATTCATAGGATCCCAGCAAACGAAGCATATAGAATTACATAAGATCAATCTCGATTATGATATGCATCTCACGAGATCTAAACATGGAGGCATATGAGGAGAAGACAACCATCTAGCTACAACTACAAACCCGTAGTCTAAGGATGAACTACTCACGCATCACTCCGGAGGCAGGCATGGTGATGTAGAAGCCTCCGGTGATGATCTCCTCTCCGGCAGGGTGCCGGAAACAGATTCAGAACCCTCCGGATCTAGTTACGGTGACGGCGGCTGCGGAACTTTTTCGGGGATTTTGATCAGGTGCTTAGGGTTTTCCATCCGGGGGGCTTCGTGGAGGCCAGGGGGGCCCACACCCATAGCTGGCGCGGCCAGGGGGTCGCGCCACCCTATGGTGTGGCCCCCCTGTTGCCCGTCTTCGACTTCTCTTCGGTGTTCTGGATGCTTCCGAGGGAAATAGGAACTTCGGGCTTTCTGTGGTTCAATTCTGAGAATGTTTGCAGAACAACTTTTCTGAAACAAAAAACAGCAGAAAACAGGGAACTAGCACTTGGCATCTTGTTAATAGGTTAGTCCGGAAAATCGATAAAAATGACATAAAGAGAAAACATGTAGCAATTGGCATAATTTCATCATGGAGCATCAGAAATTAGGGATACGTTTATGACATATCAAGCATCCCCAAGATTAGTTCCTACTCGTCCTCGAGTAGGTAAACGATAAAACAATAATTTTTGAGGTGACATGCTACTAACATAAACTTGATCAATCTAATGTAAAATCATATGCACGCTGAGATCATAAAACTTTAAACACGGAAATGATAAATAAAAATTTAATAATAAAGCATAGCAATTACTTTGCATCACGAAGAGTAAGATCATGAATAATAATGCAAAGAAAGGTAAACGTTTGTTTCAGGTATAGAGAAAACATGGCAAAGTGATATTTCGATAGTCCTTAAGAGTGGGGCAAAACATAAATGCTAGGACACTTTCAAAGTTCAAAAGGAAGACTAGAACAAATGATAGCACATCATGAAGTAATTATTGATGATTTTGGGACAAATGCACATAGAACTCAGAATGGAAAAAATGCTCTCGCAACTGTGCATAAAGTTAGAAGATGGAGACTCAACATAAAAGTAAAAGAAAGACCCTTCGCAGAGGGAAGCAGGGATCACTCATGTGCTAGAGATTTTTTATTTTATTAAACATAGGTATTAAAAGTTTGACACTCCTCCCATCCATCTTTCACAAACCATGGCTAACCGAATCCTCGGGTGCCTGCCAACAATCACTACCGTGGAGGAGTGTCTATATTTTGGGAGATGTATGCTAATGTCAACGAATGGTAAACAGAAAATACAGTACGTCACAAGTCAACTGGATTCACAAGAGCAGCTCCCATGGTGAAGGACGCAACTGGTGTATAAGGTCATCCCTCTTTCTCTTTTGTTTACACAATTATGCTTTGGCTGATAAATCAGGGGCAAAAATAGTGAACAGAATTTGTTTGCATTAATTTGAGGATGAGCACCCCGCTGCCAGCTCTTCTATCATTTGGATAAGCGGATGAAGCCACTAGTCAATGGTGTGAAATCAAATCAACAAGTGAGATAAAGATTCTATTTACGTCCTCATGAGCAAAAACAAGAACATAAAGCAGGAGTAATTTGAAGGTTTTAAAGGTAACACATGAGCAATTACTTGGAGTGGCAGTTAAATACCACATGTAGGTAGGTATGGTGGACACAATGGGAAAACTTGGTTTTAGGGAGTTTGGATGCACGAGTAGAGCTCATACTCAGTACAGGTGGAGGCTAGCAGAAGACTGGAAGCGACAATTCAAGAGAGCATAAGAGCCATAATCATGCATAGAAAAATAAGCATCATTAATTAAAACATAAGAAGTATCACAAGTTCAAAAACTAAGTGGTCATGGAGGCTATTCGTGACTGGTTTGTAGTCATAAACATGGTGTGAGCATGCGCCAAGTCAACCAAATAAAACATTCGAAAGAGAATACCATATATTGATGCTTTACTATGACAAGAACAACTCATGAATCTTTCAATACATATAAAACACTCTCATATATTTGAGGCTAATCATGCTACTCAATAACCACAAGGATTTAAAACTAAAATAACGTTTAGCATGGCATGAAAAAGTTCTAGCCACAGTCTATACAAGCTTCTACTAGTACTGTTATAAATTCTACTTCAAGCAGCAGTTTTCTTTCTCCCAAAAAGCACCATACAAAACATGATTTAACAAAAATACTCTTTATGATACAGCAAGCAAACATGAGAGTACTCACATAACACTACTAAAAACTAACAGCTCTAATAAGAGATGCATGCAAAACAGGAGCTGAATAAATGCAGCAGCCAAACAGAGACTAAGAATACAACGTATTCTCAAGAAAAAAGCCGAGCGTGTCACTCTCCAATAAAAGAATGCTGGGGTCCAACCAAGCTTATTATGAAAGTAAAAAAAAATGAAAGCAAAAGTAAAATAAAACTGAAAACAAAATCAAAAGACGCTCCAAGTAAAACACATAAGATGCGACAAAATAAAAATATAGTTTCACTGGAAGTGACCTGATAATTTGTTGATGAATAAGGGGATGCCTTGGGCATCACCAAGCTTTAGACTCTTAAGTCTTCCTGGAATTTTCTTGGATGTACCACCGGGGCATCCCCAAGCTTAGTCTTTTCACTTCTCTTGATCACATATCATCCTCTTCTCTTGACCCTTGAAAACTTCCTTCACATCAAAATTCTCACAATCTTCATTAGCAACGTTAGTGCAATTGAATAATAAATTCACATGGTTCAGTTTCAACACAAGTATAACTCAAAAACACATTATCTACTGTCACAACTTCTTTCAAAACTCTTTTTCTCAAAAGAATACCAAAAGAAACAAATTAAGATGCAAATGCGATAAATGGCAGAAATCTGTCAAAACAGAACAGCAGGTAAAGATCGATTTTTTCAAAAATATTATGTTTCTGAAATCAAAAAGTGGTCTTCTAAGAAACATTGCGTATATAACTCAGGATCAAGCACAAAAAATCTCAGGTCATTTTGAATTTATGTGATTTTTAATGGAATTAAACAGTGGACAGAAGAAATCTGTTTTCTGCCCAGAAATCCGAAATATAGTCTCAACATTCCATTAGAGGCTTACTTGGCTCAACAAAAACACAAAAGAAAAGATACAGAGGGGTTTCTAAGGAAATATACAACACCCAGGTGCAAAGCACACCAAAGAAAACAAAGGAAAACTGAATGAAAACAGAGAAATAAAACGGGTTGTCTCCCGATAGCGCTTTTCTTTAACGCCTTTCAGCTACGCCTAAAAGATCAACTCAAGTATTTTCAAGTAAAGAAGCATCAACATAATTATGGGGCTTACGTTTACCTTTCTTACCCTTATTATTTTTAGGGAACTTATGTTCCACGCATGATTTGGGAGTGAAAGTCATGTTACCTTTTCCCATATCAATAGTTGCCCCTAAGGGCTTCAGCAGAGATCTTCCAAGGGTAATTTGTCCTCCTTCTGCACATTCAATAACTAGATAATCAGTGGAGACTGTTTTTCCTAGGAGTTTCGTAAACACTCCCTCAGCTCCCAATGGGAAATATAGTGGTGTTATTAATGAGAGGAATTTCTTCTCCTCAATCAGCTAGCTCCAAAAGGTTCAAATATTCATAAATTTCCTTAGGCATAAGACAAAATTCAGACATGATATCACAACGAGCATGAAATTTTTCACCATTTATAACATCTTTAACCAAAGGGATCATATTGGTTGACTCAAAATTTATTGGGATGTGATCAAGATGTTCACGAATTTGGCTATATCCCTCTTTTAAGATAGAAATATGTGACTCAACAGTATTCAATCTAGCATAAATATCTGCAAAGGCTTTATTAAAACTAATGGGTAAGCTGTAGGTTGCAATTAATTTTCTTACAGCATTGAAAGCTTGATCTTTATCACAATTAAGTAAATCACCTCCTACCACAGTAACCAAAGCATATCTATAACAAAGAATAAGACCAAAGTAAAAGCTACGAAGAAACAGATTTAAAGTCACTTTAGGTTTAGCTTTGCAATAGTCAAAAGCTCTAGACCAAGCTTCTTTCAAGTTCTCACCATTCCCTTGTTTGAAATTAAAGATTGTTTCTTCTAGTGACATAATGACAGGAACAAAGCTAGACATAAAAGCAAGCAAGTAAATAACAGCTATGAAGTAAACTGATTTTTTTGTGTTTTCAATAAAGAGAAGGAAAACAAAAACAAAACAAGACAATAAACAAAATAAAGAGGTTGAGAGTGAGAGAATCCCCTTACCAGAAGACTTCCTTCTCCCCGGCAACGGGGCCAGAAAATTGTCACGACCCCGGACCCAAAGGTATACGTACTGTTATGCGCTCCTAGTCATGGACCCACAAGGGCTTCAGGGTTACCAGCCCCGGCCGCAACAAAGAACGGCAGGCAGACCGGATTCATCGGCACGCAGGCCGGATCACCATGGTACTACTACTCCTTGTGTCCATGCTAGTCATAACCAGCAATGCATATCAAAGCATCCACGAATCGTATGAAACTGAAGGAAACGGGACCAAAGCTAAACAGAGATGTTATGTGTCCAGAAAGTGCAACAACAATCGAGGGTTACTGGGGTTACCAAGCCCCCTGCCGAATCACATCGGCAGGTGTGCTCGGAAATGGATCACGGCTCCACAACCCCTCGACTGCAAAACCTATGCAGGCATAGCCAAAACTGTATAACAATGAGCTGGAAACCAACAACCGATCAAAGCAGCACTCTAGACACTGAAGTTGTATTAAACAGGTATTACTAGAGTATAGATTTACAAACAGAGGTCACATGACCCAACATTACATCAGACAACGGAAGGCAAGCTATGTTGCTAATCAACAAGAACCAAAAAGGCCTAAGAGGCCGCAACATAAGGCGACGTCCCAGCCCATAGATTCCAGGCTGCTACCTAGGAACCCTGAACTACTCGTCGATGTCCATGTTGAATCACCACCGACGTGAGATCTTCTCCTGAACCAAAATTAAGAGAACCTGAGTACGGGAGGTACTCAACAAGACTTAGTTAACCTATTATATATCTGCTTCTTCTAGAAGGAGTTATGAAGGTTATTTTGCGTAAAGCCATCTTTGTTTTCCAAGTTGAGGAAGGAATAGCACGTCTCATGGAGTCTTTTGAAAATAGACGAGAAAGCTACTCAACCACTGATATCATCATCTTCTTGTATTCCACCAAGTCCTTCTCATCCCCACACTATCTCATGCTACAAGGTAACTCCTCTCGGCATCTCCGGGGAGGCATCCTTCATTCATTGTCAACAAGTTTTATTCATTCCGTTTAAGTTATCTATGATCACAGAATCCGTCACCAAGTCGTCTTTAACCGCAGACACGGCTTTTCGAAAAGATTTAACCCTGCGGGGGTGTAGAACTTTACCCACACGTACCAACCGACTCTTAGTGCCACCAGGGTTAGCACTTGTCCGGGAAGTGCCGACAGAGGATAGTCGGTTCCCAGCCTTTACCTTGTCGAACCATATCCATGAGTCAACCCAAACAGGGCCACTCAGTCAACACGGAGTTGGCCACCTCCTGACGGCACCTGTTCTGTGGGTCGGGATCAAGATCCGTGTACGTCCATCACTTTTCCCGGTCACGACCTAATTTTCTCCAAAACATTTTCCGACACACACGCAGATGGAAAGCTCAAACTATGTGGCTCATGGATAAGGTTAAACAAGTTAGTTAGCCGGGCGGGGTTCATCGACCCACGTGTGGCTGTACGCTTAGTCTTCGCTCGAAGGGGAGAACTCGCTCCTAGGGGCATGAACAGGACAAAACGCCACAACCCATTGTGGCCTCACATCCATGTCGTTATTATTCAAGTTATTAAAGATAATTCAAATCATAACCACATGCCATAATAGATTCCCGCGTTGACCAGATTCATCAACCGGATGGAACATATCACAACTAGGCATGGCTAAGCAAGACTCACAGGGTTTAACGGAGCATGCACAAACAAACCTATAGCTTTTAGGAGAAGTGGATCAGGTTATGACGTCTATGAAGTATATAGGAGAACTCTATCTGCTGACATCAAATAGTTTGGAACCGAATGCAAATTACGACAACCAAAAGTCGTTGGAAAACATATATGAGAAGATAAGAGGTTATGCTTGCCTTGGTTATAAGAAAAGAAGATAGAGGCTTCAGGAATAAGTGCTTGACTTGTTGGTTAAGATCAAGTATTCATCATTGAACTGTTGGCGTTCTCTTTCGAGTCACGTTCTACCGAGGGGAACAAACACCGAAACAAGAAGAACAACAATCAACACATGGCATCGATGCAATGCACAATATGTATGCATGAGCAAGTTAATGCACTGAAATAAATCCCTAAACATGTTCGATGGGTTGCTAGGTTTCGTATGTCAGTTATGCATTTTTATTGAAGTTAGCCCGAAATAGACTCTGGAGGGGCACTTCGGGCAAAACTGAAAGTGAGACTAATTTAAAAAGCTCACATGAGTTTTAAAACATCATAACTAGGTTGCATTTGTCATTTTGAGAAAATTGGTATATAACTTTTGATTTTCTGATTTTATGGAATAAAAACTTATTTTCTCTATTTTAAATGAATTTAAACAAGTTCAAATAATGTCCAAAAATCAACTTTCTCAAACATGTGTGAAAATGACATATTTGGATAGATTATATTATTCTGAACAAAACCATACTTTCATTTTATTTTTCTGAACTATAAAATATTATTTATTGATTTTACCAAATTACTCATTTCCTGTAAATATTTAACATTTTCTGGAAAAAGAAAATAGGATTATGACGTCACTGTGACGTCATACTGACATCAACAATGTCCACAGGGGCCCTGCTGTGGAAAGAATTGCTCGATTTCGCGCGAATTGGATGAATCCATTTTGTGGACAAGCTGCAGCATGCCGTGGCGAAGCTAGGGGAGGCGGCGCCGCCAGCTAATGCTTGGCAGAGACGCGTCGGCGAGCAGTTTTTGTGGCGGCGACAGTGGTACGCGACGACGGGTATGAAAACGGCGGCCAACCTCGAAATTAAAGGTACCACGGAGATCCACAGCTCACCCTGACGTTCTAGGAGGGGTCGAGGAGGCAGGGCATGGACGGTGGCGGCCGGAATCGCCCTTGGACGCGGCGGCCAGAGGCGGGGAAGATGAGAACGGCGACGGCGGGTGAGAGCTCATCGGCTCGATTCCTTGGCCTAGGGAGGAGAGCAGACGACCACAACGAACTTTGTATGCTCGAGGGATCTCGGGAGCGGCCGGAACGGCGACGACGACCGGCGGCCATCACGGTTAGGTTAGGGTTTGCTTCGGGACAGTAGAGAGGAAGGGAGAGGAGAGTGAGGGAAACAGGGAGATAGAGCGCTCCGCGGGGCTCCTTGTGACCCTATCTACGCGACCAATCGAACAAGCTGCATCCTTCTGTCTGGAGGAAGAAGAAACAAAGAAAACAAAATTTCACAGACCCCCTGCAGTTTTCAAAATCGCAAAACGGTCCTTCTGTCCTTTAAAACTGCAATAAAAACCATGTTTTCCGGGCCTTTTTGAAAGGATAAAATTTGGCAAAAATAGTTTTTGGAAACCTTATGATATTTTCAATCTCACCATGTAAAGGTTTTCACAATTTGAAAAAAAAAATTATTTCAAATTGCAGGTGACCACTTTAAGTGGTTTTTGGTCATTTCATTTTTTTAATTTTAAATGCAAAATTTTAACCCATGTTTTCATGCATGTATGAGATGCCAACAACACACCAACACCCTAATGTAGCGAAACAGGGATGTTACAAAAATATCCTTGATGCTCGTGATACACATGTTTGTTGGGAGACCCCAAGAGGAGGGTGTGATGAGCACAGTGGTAGGTATTTCCCCTTAGTTAGGAACCAAGGTTATCAATCCAGTAGGAGAAAGAGGACCTTCGGAAGGTTGATTCCACTGACGGTGGTGATGGAGCTTCACCGGTGTCAGCAACAACGTGGAACCTTCACACAACACAACCAAAATACTTTTCCCCAACGGTACAGTGAGGTTGTCAATCTCACCGGTCTTGCTGAAAATAAAGATTAGACATATAGTGTGTAAAGCAGTGTATGCTTGCAGTAAGTAAAGAAAGCAGGAAATTGTTGTGATTTGCTTAACAGTGTGGAAAATTGGACCCGGGTTCATAGTTTAACTAGTTCTGTCTCTCCATAAAAGATAGCATGTTGGGTGAACAAATTACAGCTGGCCAAATTGACAACTAGAGGTTGCACCGTAGTGCACATATGACATGATAATTACTATGATATTTTGTGCAGGCATTACAACAAGATACATAGACCGACATCCATCTGCATCTATGACTGATAATCCACCCTCAGGTTATCATCTGAACCCCCTTAGGTATTAAGTTGCAAGCAACAAATAATTGCATTGAACAAAGTGTGTAATGTAAGCAATGATTATGCACGCGGGAACTCTCGCCGATGTTTTCTCCCTAATGGCAACAACACATCCTCCCCCTTCACGTTTCTGTCACTCGAGCAAGACAACAAGGAGGCATGAATCCACTATCAAGCATAAATACTCCCTCTTGGAGTCACTAGCAACTACTTGGCCAGAGAAACCACTAGCAACGGAAAGCATGCAATATCACAAATAACATATGCAATAAAGACTATAATCAACTTGGCATAAGATCAATATTCATCGGATCCCAGCAAATACAACATATAGAATTACATAAGATCAATCTCGATCGTGATAGGTAGCTCACGAGATCTAAACATGGAGGCATATGAGGAGAAGACCACCATCTAGCTACAGCTACGAACTCGTACTCCAAGGATGAACTACTCACGCATCACTCCGGAGGCAGGCATGGTGATGTAGAAGCCTCGGGTGATGATCTCCTCTCCGGCAAGGTGCCGGAAACAGCTTCAGAACCCTCCTGATCTAGGGTTGACGGTGACGGCGGCTGCGGAACTTTTTCGAGGATTTTTCTCAGGTGCTTAGGGTTTTCTATCCGGGGGGCTTAAATAGGCGAAAGGGCAAAGGCGGTGGAGTCCAGGGGGCCCCACACCCATAGCTGGCGCGGCCAAGGGGGGGCGCCACCCTATGGTGTGGCCTCCCTGTTGCCCGTCTTCGACTCCTCTTCGGTGTTTTGTATGCTTCCGGGGAAAATAAGAACTTCGGGCTTTGTGGGGTCCAATTCCAAGAATGTTTGCAGAAAAACTTTTCTGAAACCAAAAACAGCAGAAAACAGGGAACTGGCACTTGGCATCTTGTTAATAGGTTAGTCCGGAAAATCAATAAAAATGACATAAAGAAGGGAGAAAACATGTAGAAATTGGCATAATATTATCATGGATCATCAGAAATCAGGGATACGTTTATGACGTATCAGTGACCCATAGAGGTTCGATAACATCCAAACATGTTCGGGAACTTACCGAACAATAACCAACAATGGGACCGTGGACGTCCATGATGGCTACCGTGTGTTCCCGAAGAACGAGGGAACCTTATAAGTCACTCATTGCACTTATTCACTTAACTTCACTATACCAACGGTATCACAAGGTGAGACGTCATGATTTGGTCTGATCAAACTCTGTGATCATAACACATAAAACTCATTTATCGACATCGTTCTCTTTTCTCATCCATTTCCCTGATGACCCCATGATAAATCACACTGTGTCTGGCCAGACGATGTGTCATTGGTGATATTGAGAGGGACCAGAGAATGTATCTCTCTATATTCTAGCGTAGTTAAGTACTAGTCTGGAATGATCTCAGTTCCATTACACTTTCTAGGTCATACCCAGATATCACCGTTATAATCCCCGGTTACAGCATGACGGTTGATGATATCCAAAGTATGACTTTCGATCATGCGGTCACTAGATATTATCATAGTATAGGGATTATAGTCAACGTTAACTTCATATGTATTTTCTAAAACACATTATGATTGTTTAGTCACTTTTAGCAACAACATACACTTGGGTCGGTTCAGTACTATTGTTACCCTAAAAATAAACTCTTATGTTTTTCTAGACTTTCATCCAACTCCATTATTAGGAAAATATGATAATCTCACAAACCATAAGATAATCTTAGATACAAGATTAGAAACTCTTGTTTGTTTATGTCTTCACACCCGCATAAAGATTTTTCTTTGAAAACTCGCTTTTCAAGTGCTATAGCGGTTGTGATGATGAAAAAAGCTTAATTCTGAACTTGGAGATAGAATAATAACTGAATATTATTGTATCTAGGGTGTACCTCCAAGATCCTTGCCTCATGGCCGCTTGGTGGCCCTGGGCCTCCCCCGGCACCGCCTCTGCGCCTATAAATTGCCATTTTCCCTAAAACGTCAGGGACGGAATTGTTTTCCACAAAATAGATACAAAGGCGTTGTAAACTTGAAATTCCAATCTAAGGCTTCTAGATTCCTACTCCAGCATCCTACCGGAGGGGGGAATTATCACCGGCGGCTTCTTCATCACCGTGTCTGCCTCCCCAGTGATGCTTGATTAGTTCATCCCTGAACTACGGGTCCATAGCAGTAGATAGATGGTGTTCTCTCCACTTTCTACCACCATGTTTAGACCTTGTGAGCTGCCTAACCTGATCAAGATCATCATTATGTAACCGCTACATGTTGTGTTTGTTGGGATCTGATGAACCATGATATTATGATTGTTTTGTTCATGTCTATATGAGATGCTTCACCTATATATTTAGAGAGTTTTAATCTTATCTTGCAATGCTCTATAGTGTGTATGATTTATTTGGCCAAGTTATTGTATGCATCTCCAAGAGAGGGTTTGTATGCTAGATAGGGGGTTCATGTCTCTTTTGCTACCCCGCTTGAGTAAAAAAAACATGCATTAAGGAGGATGTGTTGTCGCCACTAGGGAGAAAACAACGGTATTCTTATTTACATATGAGAATTATTTCTTACATTGCGTATTGATATTAATGCATTTGTCTGTTGCAAACAAGTTAATCACTTCGTTTCGGCAACTTAATACCATACGGATTTGCTGGATATATTTCTTGAGGTGGACTTTTAGATATGGATGCATGCTAGATAGAGGTCCATATGCTTTGATGTAATACCTACATGATTAGAACACGTGAACTATATCTCGTCATAATAGCATTATTATGTCTTCATGATTTGTCAATTGCCCAACTCTAATTTATTTACCTAGCATGTTTGTATTTCTTAGGAGAGACCACTAGTGCAGGTCCACGTTTATGCTTTATATGCAGGTCCACGTTTGTTGAAGCGCTAGACAACAAGCAACCTACTGAGAGCATTGGATTCCTACTAGGTTGATAATCTTGGTTCTTAACCGAGGGAAATTACTGCTTGGGGAATCCTTATTGGTGTACGTAACAGAATTTAAAATTTTCTGTCCTACTCCTACGTAACACATAGGATCTAGGCCACACGCAGG
>JAPCYS010003280.1:0-11854 GCA_028641055.1 Alopecurus myosuroides
CCCTCACCGGACCCGTCAACTTCTCCCTCAGCAGAGACGTGTGACGCCCCTGGATCGGGCACTATGCAGATTTCAGCATTTCCGCCAAAATCCACATAATAACCGATTCTAGGTTGCCACTTGTGATAACATTACAACAGTTCACGAATAATCCACAACAACAACAGAGGAGGTATATACAAGACGACTCAAACGAGTCAAGAATACAACTTATACAATACAAAGATCCAAATAACAGTGGAAGACGAAAATATCCGACTACGGACAAGATACAAATTGGACTAAGAGTCCTGAAGGTAACCGATGGCGTCCAATCCCTGCCCAGGCCAAGCCGGAGGGATTCCCAAGCTAACGTCGTCAGACTTCAAACCTGTTGACTGCAATGTGGAATATGCAGCCACGAAATGGATTCGTGGGTCAGTACTATTAAGTACTGGCAAGCGGATAAACCATACTCACAAGATACCAGCGTAACCAATCATCACAAGATACAAATACTTTGGGTAAGACGGAAGGAAGGGATTATTGCAACGAAGCGGCACCGGGCTGCACTAACTAACTACAGAGACGCGCTACAACATCCGGCTAAAAGAAAGGGATAAGAGAGCGCGACAAAACCAACTATAACTACTCACCAAACAATATCCATCCTGTGTTACCCCTACTAAGGAAGCAACCCAAGGAAACTCACACGGTTGATTAAGGTGACATTCATTTTTATGGTGGAGGTAATCTATATTACTAGTCAAGTTATCATCGTTAAGTGTAAGTTCTCTGAGTACTTGTTAGCCAGCACTTTCACCAAGTCATCCATAACCGCGGACAACACGGCTTCTCGAGAAGATTAACCCTGCAGGGATGCACCAATTTGGCCGTACACGTAAGAATGACCCGCCAGATGGAAATGCACTTCCACCAAGCGAGGCACTCAACACAACGCAACTCTTCTTCGCATCAAGCCCAAAAAACCACGTGTTGTGCGTGCGCGGCTAATCGAGCCCCCACGAAGAAAAGGGGGACCCTCATAGCACTCTAAGACCACGCCGCCCTAAATGCCGACTACAAAAGTTCCACCCTGGCGCCAAGGGTTCGCACCTGCATCTGCATGCATGAAATGGAACGCCCGAACTAAGTGTGGCGATTTGGACGAGATGCGAATCGAATCAGAATTGCGGGGGGCGCCCATACACGCTTCCCACATGCGGTTA
Organism: Alopecurus myosuroides; assembly: GCA_028641055.1. Classification (NCBI taxonomy): domain Eukaryota; kingdom Viridiplantae; phylum Streptophyta; class Magnoliopsida; order Poales; family Poaceae; genus Alopecurus; species Alopecurus myosuroides. The sequence goes on from JAPCYS010003280.1 coordinate 1,209, forward strand.
GTGCGCTCATCATGGATTGGAGGACAAGACCCTTTTCCTAATTAAGTTCGACACTAGCAGGCCTCAAAACCACGCCGGGCCTCCTGCCGGTGCCTTATCATCAAATTATTATTACCCCAAGCATTAACATGTTGTTGATTAAGTTGAAACCCAACTATCAAACTAAACAGGTGATAAGACGGACAACAAGACTTGAGCGCAAACAACACTAAGCATGCAACTACGACACGAGGGCCAAGAAGGTAAACAAACAACATTTAATAGGAAGTGGAAGGAAGGCTATATCATGGTTGCAAGATAAACATATGATAGGATCGAGACACAACCATCGAATCATAAGGCTAGCATAAAGACAACGGAAAGAATTGGTAACAAGTGAGGAAAGGCAACATGGGTAGCATGTGAGTATACTTGCCTGAGATCCAGCAAGTAGAGGTACATCCGAAGAACTTGCCGGTGCTCACATCATCTCAACGTCCTATCCGCGAAGAAGCAAAGCACTAAAAGAATCAACGGATGCAGCAATTACTTCTACGGCAAAAGAGCCAGCATGATCCTCTTTTATATGCATGACAAGTTAAAGGGTGCATCAAAATAAATACAAGACATGATGAAACATTTTAAATGGGCCCAAATGCAAAGATAAGGTTGCATTTGGAAAATCCCAGGTGCATGCATAGTTATTTAAGTGAATTACAAGCAATCATTAGGTTAAAGTGATTAAATGGCATGGTGGATGATGAAAACAGAATGTATACACCATTAGCTTCAATGTGATATCTCATTTGCCAAATTTGGAATTTTAAATATTTAATTATGAATTTTTGCAATTTAAAAGGTTTAATTAAAGCATTGAATTATTGCACCACTTTTAATTAGGAAAAACAGTAAACAAATTGTATATTTGAAAAGTACAGAGAATATTGATTGGAAAACATATTTTACTTTTCAAATTTGGAGTTAAAATGAATTAGTTATGTGCATTTGAATTTCACGGACCTATTGGGAGGAAAAACAGAGAGTGTGAGGGCTTTGGTGCGAAAACAGGAAGAGCAGGGGCCTGGGTGCAAGATTCCGGATCCAGATCTGGATCTGGGACGAATTTCACCACAAGGCAGCCAGCCAGAGAGGCTGACCCGCGGGCCCTAGCGCCACGCGGTGCTGACGAGGCGTGGGTGGCAGCTGAGGTGTTTTCCGGGGTCAATGACGGGTGGGCTCGGCTGTGCGCGGAAAATTGGGAAAAAAAGGGTGGCAATTGCATCCGCAGGGATTCGAACCTGGGATCCAGGGTGCAGAGCGGAGCGTTATAGCCACTGGGCCATGCTGCTGTTGGTGATAGGTTGCAGATCCAACCCGATAAGATGTAACACCGCGCGGTTAACTGAATTTTTGACACCAAATATTCAGAGAATAGGACGGGAACGGAGACAAGATGAAGGATGACAACAACGATGCCGCTCGATGGCGGACGTCCAGAGCAGTGTGGGGAGAGGGGAAGGAGGTCTTGGGGGTGCGGCTCACCTTGGGGAGGTCGATGGCGCGAGGGTTCAGCGAGAAGACAACGACCTGGACCGCACGGAGTCGAAGACGACGACGCCCTGGATGTGTCCCTCACGGACGGACGGCGACTTGGCGAGGATGGCGTGGTGCTCCTGGTGCCTCCCATGTTCGACTGAGGGAACGAGGATGACGAGGAAGAAGCCACGGTTCCATTCCCGGCTGTCGGAGATCCTCCCAGTGCCCACGGCGGCGGCTCTCGGTGCTCCCTCTACCGGCCATAGAGGGGACTCTCTCTCAGTTCATAAAATTCAGAGGAGGGAGGTAGAAGAGGATTAAGAAGGAGGGTGGCGGCGGCATGGAGGGAAGAGATATTGGCTAGGGTTTGGGGAAGAGGAGAGGCCAGCCTCGGAGCATATAGAGGAAGGGAGAGGGGACCAGTGGTGGGGAGGGAGCAGGTGCGGTGGTGGTTTGGTTAGGAAAGCGACAGGAGGTGTTCGTACGGACGAGGAAGGAGGAGGCTAGGTGGGCTTCGAGTTGGTTTAGGTGGGCTTGGCTTGGGCCTGCTGGTTCGGCCTGGTGGACTTGCTGGCCTCCACTCAAACTTATTTTTTTCTTTGTTATATTATTTTCAGAAAAACAAAAGGACTTGAGATATGTAGAAGGCTCAAAAACAATTTATAATTTTGCAATTTTGAGAGGTACACAAATCAAAAGTTTTTGGTGAACTAAAATTTAGGATGATGCAAGATGACATGAGATGCACAAAAAGAAAAACAAACAATGCTACTTGGGGAAAATCCCCGGCCGTTACAGGCGACACCACTAACAAGGGATTGCGCCCTCGCAATCCGACCAACGCCAAGAGAGAGGGAAGGAGTTGTACTATCGAGTCTTCGATCACCTTGTTGATCTTCTCAACACCACTAACAAGAGGTTCTTGCTCGTTTTTGATGATGATGCTCTCTTCCAGTGATAACCTTCCGAAGTTCGAACCTATTAGGTTAAAAGGCTAAGAGAACGTCCAACCCACGTAGGATCCTAACACTTTGAAAGATAGATAAGAGAGGAGACTACAAAATAAATAAGATGAGAGGAGAAATAGAATAGAGATAAGGAGAAACCAAGAAACCTATTGAGATGTTTCCAAAATAGTTTAGCAGAAATAGTTTTTGACACTCTAGAAACACGACCGTTAGCGAGGTTATCCTACAGGCTTTGCGGACCCGTTGCTTCGATAACCATTCGTATCGAAACAACCTTGGGAATCGGAACCATGCTCTGATACCATTTGTGACGCCCCTGGATCGGGCACTATGCAGATTTCAGCATTTCCGCCAAAATCCACATAATAACCGATTCCAGGTTGCCACTTGTGATAACATTACAACAGTTCATGAATATTCCACAACAACAACAGAGGAGGTATATACAAGACGACTCAAACGAGTCAAGAATACAACTTATACAATACAAAGATCCAAATAACAGCGGAAGACGAAAATATCCGACTACGGACAAGATACAAATTGGACTAAGAGTCCTGAAGATAACCGATGGCGTCCAATCCCTGCCCAGGCCGGAGGGATTCCCAAGCTAACGTCGTCAGACTTCAAACCTGTTGACTGCAATGTGGAATATGCAGCCACGAAATGGATTCATGGGTCAGTACTATTAAGTACTGGCAAGTGGATAAACCATACTCACAAGATACCAGCGTAACCAATCATCACAAGATACAAATACTTTGGGTACAACGGAAGGAAGGGATTATTGCAACGAAGCGGCACCGGGCTGCACTAACTAACTACAGAGACGCGCTACAACATCCGGCTAAAAGAAAGGGATAAGAGAGCGCGACAAAACCAACTATAACTACTCACCAAACAATACCCATCCGGTGTTACCCCCTACTAAGGAAGCAACCCAAGGAAACTCACACGGTTGATTAAGGTGACATTCATTTTTATGGTGGAGGTAATCTATATTACTAGTCAAGTTATCATCGTTAAGTGTAAGTTGTCTGAGTACTAGTTAGCCAGCACTTTCACCAAGTCATCCATAACCGCGAACAACACGGCTTCTCGAGAAGATTAACCCTGCAGGGATGCACCAATTTTGCCGTACACGTAAGAATGACCCGCCAGATGGAAATGCACTTCCACCAAGCGAGGCACTCAACACAACCCAACTCTTCTTCGCATCAAGCCCAAAGAACCACGTGATGTGCGTGCGTGGCTAATCGAGCCCCCACGAAGAAAAGGGGGACCCTCATAGCACTCTAAGACCACGTCGCCCTAAATGCGGACTACAAAAGTTCCACCCTGGCGCCAAGGGGTCGCACCTGCATATGCATGCATCAAATGGAAAGCCCTAACTAAGTGTGGCGATTTGGACGAGATGCGAATCGAATCAGAATTGCGGGGGGCGCCCATACACGCTTCCCACATGCGGTTAGTGCGCTCATCATGGATTGGAGGACAAGACCCTTTTCCTAATTAAGTTCGACACTAGCAGGCCTCAAAACCACGCCGGGCCTCCTGCCGGTGCCTTATCATCAAATTATTATTACCCCAAGCATTAACATGTTGTTGATTAAGTTGAAACCCAACTATCAAACTAAACAGGTGATAAGACGGAGAACAAGACTTGAGCGCAAACAACACTAAGCATGCAACTACGACACGAGGGCCAACAAGGTAAACAAACAACAGTTAATAGGAAGTGGAAGGAAGGCTATATCATGGTTGCAAGGTAAACATATGATAGGATCGAGACACAAGCATCGAATCATAAGGCTAGCATAAAGACAACAGAAAGAATCGGTAACAAGTGAGGAAAGGCAACATGGGTAGCAAGTGAGTATACTTGCCTGAGATCCAGCAAGTAGAGGTACATCCGAAGAACTTGTCGGTGCTCACATCATCTCAACGCCCTATCCGCGAAGAAGCAAAGCACTAAAAGAATCAACGGATGCAGCAATTACTTTTACGGCAAAAGATCCAGCATGATACTATTTTATATGCATGACAAGTTAAAGGGTGCATCAAAATAAATACAAGACATGATAAAACATTTTAAATGGGCCCAAATGCAAAGATAAGGTTGCATTTGGAAAATCCCAGGTGAATGCATAGTTATTTAAGTGAATTACAAGCAAGCATTAGGTTGAAGTGATTAAATGACATGGTGGATGATGAAAACAGAATGTATACACCATTAGCTTCAATGTGATATCTCATTTGCCAAATTTGGAGTTTTAAATATTTAATTATGAATTTTTGCAATTTAAAAGGTTTAATTAAAGCATTGAATTATTGCACCACTTTTAATTAGGAAAAACAGTAAACAAATTGTATATTTGAAAAGTACAGAGAATTTTGATTGGAAAACATATTTTACTTTTCAAATTTGGAGTTAAAATGAATTAGTTATGTGCATTTGAATTTCAGGGACGTATTGGGAGGAAAAACAGAGAGTGTGAGGGCTTTGGTGCGAAAAAAGGAAGAGCAGGGGCCTGGGTGCAAGATTCCGGATCCAGATCTGGATCCGGGACGAATTTCACCACAAGGCAGCCAGCCAGAGAGGCTGACCCGCGGGCCCTAGCGCCACGCGGTGCTGACGAGGCGTGGGTGGCAGGTGAGGTGTTCTCCGGGGTAAATGACGGGTGGGTCTCGGCTGTGCGCAGAAAATTGGGAAAAAAGGGGTGGGAATTGCATCCGCAGGGATTCGAACCTGGGATCCAGGGTGCAGAGCGGAGCGTTATAGCCACTGGGCCATGCTGCTGTTGGTGATACGTTGCAGATCCAACGCGATAAGATGTAACACCGCGCGGTTAACTGAATTTTTTACACCAAATATTCAGAGAACAGGACGGGAACGGAGACAAGATGAAGGACGACAGCAACGACGCCGCTCGATGGCGGACGTCCAGAGCAGTGTGAGGAGAGGGGAAGGAGGTCTTGGGGGTGCGGCTCACCTTGGGGAGGTCGATGGCGCGAGGGTTCAGCGAGAAGACGACGACCTGGACCGCACGGAGTCGAAGACGACGACGCCCTGGATGTGTCCCTCACGGACGGACGGCGGCTTGGCGAGGATGGCGTGGTGCTCCTGGTGCCTCCCATGTTCTACTGAGGGAACGAGGACGACGAGGAAGAAGCCACGGTTCCATTCCCGGCTTTCGGAGATCCTCCCAGTGCCCACGGCGGCGGCTCTTGGTGCTCCCTCTACCGGCCATGGAGGGGGCTCTCTCTCAGTTCATAAAATTCAGAGGAGGGAGGTAGAAGAGGATGAAGAAGGAGGGTGGCGGCGGCATGGAGGGAAGAGATATTGGCTAGGGTTTGGGGAAGAGGGGAGGCCAGCCTCGGAGCATATAGAGGAAGGGAGAGGGGACCAGTGGTGGGGAGGGAGCAGGTGCGGTGGTGGTTTGGTTAGGAAAGCGACAGGAGGTGTTCGTATGGACGAGGAAGGAGGAGGCTAGGTGGGCTGTGAGTTGGTTTAGGTGGGCTTGGCTTTGGCCTGCTGGTTCGGCCTGGTGGACTTGCTGGCCTCCACTCAAACTTTTTTTTTCTTTGTTATATTATTTTCAGAAAAACAAAAGGACTTGAGATATGTAGAAGGCTCAAAAACAATTTATAATTTTGCAATTTTGAGAGGTACACAAATCAAAAGTTTTTGGTGAACTAAAATTTAGGATGATGCAAGATGACATAAGATGCACAAAAAGAAAAACAAACAATGCTAATTGGGGAAAATCCCCGGGCGTTACAAGACGTCTCCCCGGGTGAGCTCCGGATCTCTCTCACCGGAGTTGTTCATCCACTAGCTCACATCGGTCTCTCCGTCGGCCCCGCGGATGAAACCCTCGAGCAAGTTTTCCGCATCTTCGTCTCTTGGCTCCATACTATATATTATGAAAATACACAAAAAGAGTAACTACATGTTCCAGATCCATTTCATCAAAATTGCTTATAGATAATACGCAAAAAGAGCAACATAATCATGAAATATTTAAACGTATGATAATACACACCAAGAGTTACATATAGGTCGGGTTCATTTTATTTAACCCTAATACATCACGATCGAATAATATCACTTATACATAGTCTCATGACATCTCTCAAACTAACTAAAAACAACCCCGGACTAAGTAAAAATTCTAACTTAGTGAAATTATTCTAACTTTGTGAAATTTTCTAACACTAACTTAGTGAAATTTTCTAACACACTAGCTTAGTGAAATACCTAGGTAAATTTTTCTTAGTCTAATTTTCTAAGTAAATTTTTCTAACACTAAAATTTTTCTAAGTCTAATTTTCTAACACTAAAATTCCTATGTCAATTTTAACAAATCTAAAATTCCTAAGTCTAATCTAAAATTCCTAACATTTGTAATAGTTCATAACTAATGATTCTAACATTTCTAACACTAATAAAAAAGTAAAAACAAAAGCAGTAAGTAAACAAGAAAATAAACAAAAAAAGCTCTCTGTTTAGGGCGCGATGGAGGCAGGCCTTACCTCCTCACGGGCGCGCGATGGAGGGCGGCGGCCGGCGCGGGCAGTGGCGGTGCGCTGGCAGTGGAGGCGCAGCGCGCGGGCTAGTGGACGGGATCGAGGGCGGCGCGCGCGGGCTAGTGCCGGCGCGACGGAGGGGCGGCGCGACGGAGAAGTGCGGGGACGGGCAGTGGCGGCGCGACGAAGGGGCGGCGCGGGCGACGCGACGGAGAAGTGCGGCGACAGGCAGTGGCGGCCCGTGGGCTAGTGGCGGCGCGACGGAGGTGGACGGGATCGAGGGCGGCGCGACGGAGGATTTGAGCATCCTGGCGGTGTCGGTTCGTCCCCTCCGCGCGGTTATGAATTTGAGGAGGGAAAGGGTACGCGTATATAGGCACGGGCATCCGTCCCGGTTGGTAGGAACAACCTGGACGAAAGAGTCTTTCGTCCCGGTTGGTAGGAACAACCGGAATGAAAGCCCCTTTCGTCCCGGTATGGTCCTACCAACCGGGATGGATGACTAATTTTTTTTCCTGACTGGGACGGATGCCTAATTTTTTTTTCTGCCTAATTTTTTGCAAAAACCGAGACGACTGCCCTATTTTTAATTATTTTTTGTTTTCTATTGTTTTCTTTGTGTTTTATTTCGTTTTCTTTTATGTTTCTATTGTTTTCTCTTGTTTTATTTTGTTTTCTATTATTTTCCTTTGTGTGTTCTATTGTTTTATTTTGTTTTCTACTGTTTCCTTTATGTTTTCTATTGTTTTTCTTTATGTTTTATATTGTTTTCTGTTGTTATCTTTTTTTTCTATTGTTTCCTTTATGTTTTCCATTATTTCCTTTATGTTTTCTATTGTTTTATTTTGTTTTCCATTATATCCTTTATGTTTCAAATAATAACTCCACACGTTTCAAATACAGAACAAGGTACGTTAAATTTATAATAAGTGCACTTCAGACCAATTTATAATAACTCCATGCATTTAATAGTTTCGTCGCATACAAGCCATCCGGGTGATTTGTAGGGGTGATGTAGAACAAAACAATCGGTATCGCCATCATACAGCCCGACCGTGGCTATTGAGTGCATATATGCATATCAAAAGAATGGTCGGACGTATGATGGCGAATCCGGGTGATTTGTATTCGGTCGATGAACTGAATGATATATCAAACCTTTTGTCAAACCTTCAAGGGGGATGTAGAACAAAACAATCGGTATCGCCATCATACTCCCCGACCGTGGCTATAGAGTGCATATATATATATATATATATATATATATATATATATATATGCATATCAAAAGAACGGTCGAACGTATGATGGCGAATCCGGATGATTTGTGTTCGGTCAATGAACTGAATGATGTATCAAACCTTAAAGGGGGGATGTAGAAAGAAACAATCGGTATCGCCATCGTACAGCCCTACCGTGGCTACTGAGTGCATATATGCATACCAAATGCACGACAGGACATATGCTGGCGAATCCGGATGTTTTATATTTGGTCGATGAACTGACCGGTGTATGAAGGTGGGCTATATATAGGGTGCTCTGGCTCACAAAGTGTTGTGCTAGGGTTTTGATCCAACGGTTAAGAAACACCCTGATCCAACGGCTCACAACCGCTCGAAAGAAACACACTGTAGCCCTAATCGAACGGCTCACAACAGCTCGAAAGAAACACACCCCTGATCCAACGACTCACAAGCGTTTGAAATAAACACACGATCCGTGTGATTCTTTCTGATTGGTCCAAACGAAACCCTAACCATTTCGTCCCGGTTGGTAAAATAGGCCGGGACTAAAGGGACGATCCGTTTCCCAACGAAACCCAAACCATTTCGTCCCGGTTGGTAAAACAGGCCGGGACTAAAGGGATCTGTTTTCTTCTCAATATATATCACTACAGGAATGGCTCCGTATGCCGACGGCAAAAAGTCGGGGCCGTCGGCATACGTGGCTTGGAGGCCAGCCCACCGAAGTGACCGTCGGCACACCGATGGCCGTCGGCGTACGCAACGTAGGGTCGAGGGCAGCCGTCGGCACATATCTAGCCGTCGGCACAGAGGAAATAGGGCCGACGGCTTCCCACGGCACCCCCGTCGCCGTCGGTACATGGTAGGAGGACGTGGGACTAGGGGTCGCTAGGATCTATGCCGACGGCCTTGCCGTCGGCACACCTGCAACATTTTTTTTTGTTAATTTGAGGTGTATGTCTATTTATAAATTACTATTATTTGGTAAAATTAATATGGTAATATTTTTTGTTTAAGATATATAATTTCACAATAGTTACCGCGTGTATCGAGATCTAAGTCCGTTTCATATATTCATACTACACCGACAACACTATCGAGTCCGTTTCACACATTAACTCTATTTTTATTTTTGTTTTGTGTTCCCTTAGCCTACCCTAACAAATCTAAGCACCTAGTTCCTTATTGCCCCCCCTTTCGACGCCGTTACCGCGTATTTCCGTGTAAGTCCGGTATTTCTCCAGCGGGTGTAGGGTTTCACCGGAGGGGGGGGCTCCGGAGCGTCTGGACTCCAACACAAGCAAGGTTGTGCCATAGCATGTTATTATAGGTGTGTTGTGTGCTTTTGATGGCAAAGATTTCACTCCGGGGTGTGGGCCGCTTCACCGGCATCCACTTCTCTCTCGTGAGTTTACACGCGCTTATAGGGTGAAACCCCCGTATCGGACGAAACGTCGTGAATCTTCCGAAGAGGTGGGTTCTACCTTGTTGTTTTATGTTCCTATGGCCTACCCTAACACAACCAAGCACCTAGTCCCACAATGCTACCCCCTTTTGACGCCGTTACCGCGTGTTTCCGTATAAGTTCGGTATTTCTCCAGCGGGTCTAGGGTTTCACCGGAGGGGAGGCTCCGGAGCGTGTGGACCCCAACACAAGCAAGTTTGTACCATAGCATGTTATTATAGGTGTGGTGTGTGCTTTTGATGGCAAATATTTCACTCCGGGGTGTGGGCCGCTTCACCGGCATCCACTTCTCTCTCGTGAGTTTACACGCGCTTATAGGGTGAAACCCCCGTATCGGACGAAACGTCGTGAATCTTCCGAAGAGGTGGGTTCTACCTTGTTTTTTTATGTTCCTATGGACTACCCTAACACAACCAAGCACCTAGTTCCACAATGCTACCCCCTTTCGACGCCATTACCGCGTGTTTCCGTATAAGTCCGGTATTTCTCCAGCGGGTCTAGGGTTTCACCGGAGGGGGGCTCCGGAGCGTCTGGACCCCAACACAAGCAAGTTTGTGCCATAGCATGTTATTATAGGTGTGTTGTGTGCTTTTGATGGCAAAGATTTCACTCCGGGGTGTGGGCCGCTTCACCGGCATCCACTTCTCTCTCGTGAGTTTACACGCGCTTATAGGGTGAAACCCCCGTATCGGACGAAACGTCGTGAATCTTCCGAAGAGGTTGGTTCTACCTTGTTGTTTTATGTTCCTATGGCCTACCCTAACACAACCAAGCACCTAGTTCCACAATTCTACCCCCTTTCGACGCCGTTACCGCGTGTTTCCGTATAAGTCCGGTATTTCTCCAGCGGGTCTAGGGTTTCACCGGAGGGGAGGTTCCGGAGCGTCTGGACCCCAACACAAGCAAGTTTGTGCCATAGCATGT
>JAPCYS010001998.1:0-11817 GCA_028641055.1 Alopecurus myosuroides
TTGCGTAGCAGTGAAGTGGTTATCCTTGTGTAGTTGATCAATTAGTATCCATACATACATGCTATATTTTCTTGCTGAAATCTGGCCGTGTTGCTCAGGGAAGCATTCTTGTTTTGCATGTAGGTTGAAATCTGGTACGTAAATGTGGTCTTGTTTGTGCTTGCAAGATCTAGTCTGTAGGTCGTGGAGCTTGAGTTGTTATTTTAGAAGGTATTTGCTTCAACGTGGTTGGATGGTTTGCCTTGTTGGTGGTTGCATTTGAATGTTTGATGATTCCGTTTGTTTTTTGTATTTCAGGTTGCAAAGGAGGAGACGACGAGAGGATCAAGTATTTCTTACTTTGTAAATCCACTGCAGGGGTTGCGGAGTCAAGGATACCATCGACACATTGAAGCAGACGTCTTGTCGTGCAACCTTCTGTATTTTTTTCTAATCTGGTTAAGATTTTCCATACCATTTTGGTAGTTGTACAACTTACATGGTTAATTAAATCCTGCATGTGTCAGCTTTATATGCTTAATTGAGTTTTTTGAGATTCACGGCTCAATATAATATATCGTGAGATTTCCCATATAATTTGCTCGCTGTACCTTCGGCTAAGCTATCCAGTGTTGTTAGTGTTGTGCTTTAGTGTACAATTTCATGAACACCATGACTCCATGAGTTTCTCCTCTTACTCGCAAATATCTCAGTGCTGCTCTATATTCCGCATTGAGTGTTGTCTCTCTTAAACAAATACATGTTTGTTAAAATTTGCTTGAACATTGCAAGTAACTCATAATGTTACCATGTATTTTCCTGTAGGTGAATAAACCATCCCAAGCCCCAAGAGCATGCGTGTAGCCTGGTGAGAGCTTCATTCTATGCTCTTGTTAGGTGAGTTCCTCCTCTTGTCTCTCTATCATGTCCATCAAACCTCTATATTTTGTGCTCTGGCCATCAAGCAGATGACGATCTACTTATTTAGTACTTTCTCCGTTCCAAAATGTAATCCTTTTTAGCGGGCTAAAATAGTTTGCTAAAAAGGAATATATTTTGGAACGGAGGGAGTACTTAGTGGTGTGTTTCTATGAGCTGCATACATATTTCACTTCTATGAATACTTCTCCTGTTGCGCATCAGGGAAGTGGTTATGGTTGTGTAGTTGATCAAGTGGTATCCATACCTACATTCCAATGTATGCTCAAAACTGGTGGTGTTCCTCGGGGAACCATCATAGTATTGGATGTTGCTTAATCTGGTAGTGTTGCTCATGGAAGCATTATATTGTTTGCATGTTTGTTTAAATCTGGTGGTGCATGTGGTCTTGTTTGTGCTTGCAAAATCTAGTTGGTACGGTCGTGGAGCTTGAGTTGTTATTTTAGGAGGTATTTGCTTTCAACTTGGTTGTCTGGATGGTTTGCCTTGTTGGTGGTTTGCAATCGATCGTTTAATGATTTGGATTCTGTTTTTGTATTTCAGGTTGCAAGCCTTTAGTACTATGTAATCTGTTGCAGGGGTCTCGTTGTCAAGGATACTGTTAATGCACGCAAGCAGACGCGCTGTCGTGCAACCAGTTGTATTTTTCTCTCTACTATAGTCGATCATAACATGATTCTGAACCGGGCCCGGTGGCCAATGTTTTAAGTCCTTGTGATATGTATAGTGGCCGAAATTCGTGTTTACTGAGGGGAGGGCCTGTAATTTGGTTTGCTTTGCACATCAAGCATCTTTATTTATTTTTGTCAACTTGAGTTTTTCTGTACGCTCTTAACAAATAATGTCATTGTTTTATAAATAAGGAATGTTGTAGCCTCCCTAAATTAACAGGAGAAACAAAAGTGAAGTTCATGTCGAAATTCCTTGTTACATGAAGTTGATTTTAATAAGCCAGAGAAAGAAAACTAGGTTAGCTATCTGTTATCAGTTGACTGATCCATCGAGTAAGCCTTTGGTTTGAGTGAGTTTGGAGTTAGTTAACTGTCCGTCTTGGGTCGCTCTTTTGACTGAATTGAAGTATTGAACCAAGCAAACAAAGAGTGTTTCTTAGTGTTGTTTCCGCCCGTGAGAACAAGAAAAAAAAGGCTAGAGAGAGTTTTCGTATGTATGTCAAACAAGTAGTCTCCCGGGGCGCCCCGCCACGAGATGGCATGTTAATTGGTCGGCAAATAGGACCATTAATGCATGCCTCAGTTAACATTTCGTTTCATAGATCGGATGCATCGGTCAGGCGCCACGAGGTTGGCAAATCGAGCCATAAATAAATGCATGGCTCAGTAAACATTTGGTTTCACCACCAGGTCACAGATCCGAGGCATCGTCGCATCTTGGCCGTCCATCTCGATAGGAAGCGAGAGAGATGTGCGGTCTCCGGACCCTATTGGAGATATGGGTGGATTAATAGTTATTGGTATCAGCAGCGGAATTCTTGGAAACAGAGAGTGCAATCAATGACAGCATCTGATAGGCCAGATTCACTGCACGCGCATGCCTTGTCCACGTCATCGATCCATAGCACCAAGCAGCATCTGGTCCGTCCATTGTTTTGTACTGCTTACGTACGTCTAGCAAGCGGCGTAGTTTCCGGCGCCTAGCATCCTTCTCTTACCTCAAACCCGGCCGTTGTGACTATATATACGAGACCACTGTCAGAGTCCGCGTGCGGTTGCGCGTGTGACTTGGCGGGAGACACCGAGTTGGGCCATGCCCTAAAGAGCAACCAGAGGTGCCTGTCCCAATGGAAGTGGACGAACCAGTGTTTCCCACACGGGAGACACCGAGTTGGGCCATGCCCATATTATCCTTTCTAAGGGACGGTACTCTGCCAGAAGATGAGGTGGCCGCAAGACAGATTCAGAGAAGATCCAAGGGCTATACTATATTCCGAGATGTGCTGCACAAAAGAAGTGCCACTGGCGTGCTGCAACGTTGTGTGGACCCAGAAGAAGGAGGAGAAATTCTGCTAGAAATACACCAAGGAGAATGCGGGCATCACGCCTCTTCTCGGGCATTGGTCAAGAAAGCTTTTCGGCATGGCTTCTACTGGCTCACAGCTCTGCAGCAAGCTGAAGACATCGTGAGGAAGTGCAATGGCTGCCAGATGTTCGCGAGTAAGATTCACATGCCTGCTTCCGAGCTGAAGACAATTCCTATCACATGGCCGTTTGCCGTATGGTGCCTGGATATGGTTGGCCCCTTCAAGCCGGCTAAAGGCAACATGACACACATCTTGGTCATGGTGGACAAGTTCACCAAATGGATCGAAGTGAAGCCTATTCGGAAGTGCGATGGGGCTACAGCTGTGAAATTCTTGAAGGAGGTGATCCTGAGATATGGCTACCCGCACAGCATCATCACCGACAACGGCACAAATTTCGCAGAGGGGGCAATGGTGCGGTTCTGCAGAGATAAGCACATCCGACTAGATGTTGCGTCTGTTGCGCATCCAGCCTCTAATGGGCAAGTTGAAAGAGCAAATGGCATGGTGCTAGCTGGCATAAAGCCAAGGCTGATTGAGCCACTGCTGAAAACACCTGGGTGTTGGCTAGACGAGTTGCCAGCGGTGTTGTGGAGTCTAAGGACTACCCCTAACGGTCAACCGGCTACACGCCATTCTTCTTGGTATACGGGGCTGAGGCCGTGTTGCCAATAGACCTAGAGCATGACTCCCCCGAGTAACCCTCTATACTGAGGTGGAGGCGAGAGAAGCTCGAGAAGACGACGTTGACCTGCTTGAAGAAGCAAGAGAGCTGACTCTGTCACATTCGGCTATCTACCAGCAAAACCTGCGGCGTTATCATAGCCGAAAGGTGAACCCAAGGGTTTTCTGAGAAGGAGACATGGTCCTTAGGCTTGTGCAACGCACAGCCGGGATGCACAAGTTGTCTCCTCCATGGGAAGGGCCCTTCATTGTGAGCAAAGCGCTGCACAACGATGCATACTACCTTGTAGATGTGCGCCCGTCGCAGGCGAACAGGGAAGATAAAGCTGGAGAGGAATCTAAGCGTCCCTGGAATGTAGCTCTACTCCGTCGTTTTCATTCGTGAGCAAAAATGTGTATGTACTCTCAATTCTACTCCGTAATCTGAAATTGAACTCGGGGACTGCCCTCGTCCAAAATTCCTCTAAGTGTTTCTACTCGGCTTTACCTTTTGCCTATTCGGTTGCTCTACTTCAAAATTCAAAAGTACATTGAGTACTGTGTTTAAACCTACATGCCAACTCTTCGACTCTGCTGCTGTCCGAAACCCGGCTTCATGGCAAGCAAGAGAACAAGCAAAAGGTCAATGAGCACAAGAAAAATTGCTAAGGAAGAAAAGAGTGCAGGAACCGAGTAGGGTGCATTTACCTCTGTTTTCTGTCCTGTATTTTCGGCTAAGTGGTGGGCTGCGTTACTATGATTGTTTCTAAGCGGCTAAGTATTTGCAGCTCTACTCTTTGACTCTTGTGACTCGAATACCAAAAAAGCAACAAGTTGCGGGTAGAGCTGAGACAATAACAGAGTGAATAAAATATGCAACTCGGGGACGCATGATAACGCAACCCGGCATCGAGCCAAGGCTGAACAAAATGATTAAGTTGAAAACAACAAGTGTGAATAAAAATGAGTAGCAACGGCATAAATAGTCTGATACATTTGCACCCGACATCCCGGGGATCTGATAAGTGTTTGAGAAATAAGCTGCAGGACAGATTCAGGTCGAGGCGGCGTTCTCGGTGCTAGCCTTAGCTGCCTCATCTTCAGTAGTGGCCTTGGTCGCGTCTGCCTCCGAGCTGGCGTCAACGGTCTTCGCAACTTCGTCCTCGGCCCCGGCCTTGGTCGCATCCGCTTCCAGGTTGACGGGGACAATCTTCGCTAGCTCGGCGTCGGGCTCGGTGGCTTGGGCGCGAAGGATGACGGTGTCGTCGAGGGCAGCTCCTGACGAGGTGCCGAACTCGAGCGCGGAGGTGTCAATCGACATCTTCTCGTTCTCGTCCTCTTCATCGCTACCCGCGACGACCGCGGCCTTCCCCTTCCCGGCTTTGCCACCAGGAGACTCGAAGCAGCTCAGGTCCAGCTCCTCTGTGTCCGTCCCTTCGCCTTCGTCCCCCTCCTCGCCTTCGTCCACCTCGGTGTCGGGCTCGGTGAGGCCGTCGATGAAGGTCGCAGTATCAGCATATTGAGCGACCTCGTGAGCGACCAGCTGGCGGATAGCCACGCAGTCGGGGTTCTTCTCCCACTTGGAGTCCTGGCGCATCTCGCGGACAATCTGAAGGTTAAGATTTTCATACCAGCTGGTGATAAATAGAAGCATCATGTCCGCGCCGGCCCGAGCTCCCGATGCGCGCCACTTCTTCATCTCGGCTTTCACGCGCTGCAGCTTCAAGGCAAGTCCGGAGATTGTTGTGGGCGCAGAGTCATCAGGCCAGAAAAGGCTGTGGATCTGGAAGGCGACGCGCACCAGCTCGGTGCCCACGCCCGCTAGCCGCGGGAACTGCCCTTGCATAATCATGATGCTCTCCTCGATTTCTGCTCTGGTGTCCAAAGGCTCGCCCTTCTCAGCGCGAGCTGCTCGGACCTTTGCTAGGGCAGGCACGCAAGAAGACTCGAGGTCGGGGAAGACTCCTGCAAGAGCTATCGAGAAGATCAGAAACAATAACAGAGTAGATATACGAAACGAGTAGCAGCGGAACAAGAGGAAGCAGTGAAGCAAAGAAAAGAGAGCACTTACTGTTCAAGTCATGGCGCAGCCCTTGCAGCTGGTTCTTCCACGTTTCCTCGTTGGCTAGGTGCCTCTCTTCAATCAGGCAGAGCCCGTTCAGCTGAGCAAACAGATCAGCATTGCTTTTCTTCAGCACCTCGCACTCCTGCTCGAGGGCTTTCACCTTGGCCTTGGCTGCTGTTTCGCTCTTTGCCTTCTCGGCGATTATTCTATCCTTTTCGGCAGCAATGTTGATAGCATCCTGGAGCGCAGTGCGCAGCTGGACTTGGAGCTTCTACATCTCGGTAGCATGTTCTTTCTGCAGCTCGACAGCCTGGCTGGACAACTGCTGCTGCACCTCAGCAGGTTTGAGGCAATCTTGATGTTCCTCGGCAAACTTCTTATGATCTTCTGAAAAGAGCAAAGCACGGTCAACAGCGTAGCGAAGAAAGAAACACAAAGACAAGCCGAGAAGACGGCAACATACCTTCTAGTCGTTTAATCGTGGCTTGGCCACTCTCGACAAAGGCACGGCAGGTTGAGTGCTCATCCGCCAGGGCCTTTAACTTCCCTGCAGAGTAGAAGTGGTTAGCGCAAAAAGCAGAAGCGGGCGTCAACACCAAACGCAAGAACCGCGTAGCTAAAAGCGTACCTTCAACTTCAGAAAGTTTCAGTGTGCTGTTCATCACATCCTTCTCGGCTGCCTCGCCGTCTGCGCGTTCTCGTTCCAGGGCCTCGATGCGTCTCTTGGCAATGGCATGGTTCCAGAGTAGCTGACGGTGCAGGCCAGTCCGTTTCAGTAAGCTATTCTGAGAAGCAAAAAGAAGAGGAATCAGGCAAAGTAATAAAGATTCAACCCGAGAAGGCGGCAACTCGGGAGTATATCCGCCTACTCGGCCAGAATCTCGGGGACTGGGTGGTGGATAAGGAAAAGAAGAAGAGTAGAAGAAAAGTGAAACACAACTCGGGGAGGATGGGTAGAAGCTTACCGCGTAAGATTGCTCGAGGTCCTCTGCATTCTTGCGGTGGACGAACATCTTGGCAGCAAGCGTGGCGGAGTTGGATGAGATGGTCATGGGTTTGTAACCCAAGTCCGCCTTGTTCCAATCGACACGCATATGGTCCAAGTCGCCCAAATCCGTGCTGTCCCAGTTCGAGTTGCCCAGCACCTTGCTGTCCCACTTGGCATCGATGAAGCCAATCAGATCGAGCACTTGCTCAAGGCCCTGAGATGTCACCGCCTGGTCCTGAACCTCGCGCGAAGAGATGGAGAGGGATTTGTCCTGATTTGGGGTCGGGGGTCTGGAGTCCACTGCCACGGTTTTCTTCCCTTTCCGAAGAGCAAGCTTCCTCTCGCGGGGTTAACCTAACCTGGTGCTGCTGGCTGACCTTCACCATGTAAGGTGGGAAGCTGGGAGGATCTACGACACTGGATGCGTCAGCAGCCGCGCCAGGCTCGCGGTTAGCCAGCTGAGTGGACTTGGCGGTTGGTGCTGGCGGCGGCATCACGGCTGCATCCTGACCGGCGCCACGCGCCGGGTTCCTGCGAACAGCGCCTTCTGCCGGGTCTACTGACTTCTCGGCAGCTCGCTTCTTCGAAATCTCCTTCTGGACAGTTGGCTTCTCGTTGGTCTTCTTCTCGGTGGTTTTCTTCTCGGTGGACTTCTTGGCCTTCTCCTCGGCGGCCTTCTTCTCGGCAGCTTTCTGGGCGCTCTTCCTCGTAACCGGTTTGGCCGGAGAGCTGGCTGCGGCCTTGGCTTTCTGCACCAAGGAGGAGTCAGGTGCACTGGAGGAAGTACCCTGCGCGGTGTCGGGTTGCGCATCACTCAGTGGGTACTGCTCTGTTTCGTCAACGGTCTCTACCCGCTGCTCGGCAGCGGGATCTGGCTGTGAGGCATCTGGTTCTTCTACCCGCGGCTGGGCTGCGGGGTCTTCTTGTTCAGCAGCCCCTGTTGCTGGCTGCTCTTCTTCTTCTTCCTGCCGCTCAAGGGCGGCGTCGTCGTGCATCTCGGTGTCTCGTTCCAGGTTCTCCTCGGCCGTGGTGGCCGGAGGAGAAGGTGGCATCTCTTGACGGGCAGCGTCCTGCGCCTCCTGCTCGGCGTGTGACTGCTGCTCCGACTCGACATTCTGGGCGTCGGAGTCCTCTTCGTGGGCTGTGGCGGCTTCATTCTCATCGCCGTCAAGGTTGATGAGCTTATAAACGTCAATGTCGGCTTTCTTCTTGGTCTTCGTGGGCGCACGAGCGGCATCCGCATCCAAGGGGGCTCTGAAGAGAAAATTGCATTCAGAAATAAGAAGAGGGCAGAGCAAACTGAGAGGAAACAGCGAAGTAAAAGAATTGGGAATCAATCGAGAAGGAACTTACCCCTTGCGGGTAGGGATCGCTGGTCGTTTCCTCTTCACGACCTGCTTGGTCGTCTTCTCGGTCGGCTTCTTCTTCTTGGCGGGGGGCTCTTGGGCGCCGCTACCCGCGCGCTTGCGGGTAACAGGAGCAGCAACTGCAAGAGGATCGACGACCAGGGCTGCCTCGTCCTCATCCTCATCCTCGCCGTCATCCTCAGCATCAGCACCATCTGAGAAATTGAAAGGAAGAAAAGCAATTCAGAAGCAGGAAGCAATTAGTTTGTGCTGCTCGCGATCAGACGGGATAAAATCAGTTACCTTCATCTTCGTCCTCGGACCAGTCACGAAGAGACGCGTCCACGCCATGCTTACTCGTCTGGGCGGCTTCAGGGGGATCAAGCTTATCCGCGGTCTCGAAGGAGACCTCATCGTCTTCCTCTCGGTCATCTGACCAGTTGTCCTCGAAGCGCTCACTGCTCTCAGCGATCTGGTGATCAAGGACCTGAAGAATAGAGAAACATCGCAAGTTAGCCGAGTAGCATGAAGGCACTCTACCCGACTAGGCGTGCAAACACCAAGCACACTAAGCCTAAGCGATTCGGCTGAGTGTCCTAATCGGCAAGGCGTGCAAACATCAAGCACATTAAGCCTAAGTGTTTCTCCTAAGTATCCTACCCGACTAGGCGTGCAAACACCAAGCACATTAAGCCTAAGCGATTTGGCTAAGTGTGCTACCCGACAAGGCGTGCAAACAACAAGCACACTAAGCCTGAGCAGTTCCGCTGAACTCCCTACTCGGCGCAGAATGCGAATGCTAGTCGCAGCAAGGAGAGGAAGCTATCTACTCGGATTACGAGAAGCAGATTAAGAAGAACGTACCCGTGGAATCGGCTTTGTGCGGCTGTAGGGGATGAAGCCATACTGCCAGTTGTCGCGAAGGCCGGTGGTCAGGATGGACCGAGCGTAGGCGGCGACATCCGCGTCGCTGAGCTCGAAAGTAGTCGTCCGAGTACAGTCGCGAGGGCCGCCCATGTAGCACATGGGGTGGGAGCGGCGTTGCAGAGGAAGCACGCGGTTGCGAATCCAGCAGGCGACTGGATCGTCGCTCTTGAGCCCTTCTCCGATCAGATGGGCGAGCCGCTCCTCCATCTGCATCAAGTTCCTGCTGTTCGACGGCTTGCTCTTCCAATTCTGCCCGGTAGGAACTCGGTTGCTCCAAGGGGGCAGATTGATGCGGTCCTCGATCTTGGCCTCCTTCATGGCGGGGATGTTCTTCACATATAGGAAGGATTTCTGCCATTTCGAACAGAATCCAGGCCCTTGATGCGAGGATGATTGGTGCCCGGGCGCTGCACCATCATGGCGCTGCCGGTCTCGGTTACCCGGCTGCTGGTGTCCGCGCCATCCTTCTTGCCCTGGTTCTGATGACGGAAGAAGAAGTACTTCGACCACGACTCCGTCGTGGGGCGAACGACGAGGAAAGCTTCGCACACCACAGCATGGTAGGAGAGGAAGACAACCGCGTTGGGAGGGAGATGGTGCATCTGGAGACCGTAATGGTCTAGGAAGGAACGGAGGAAATTGGATGCGGGAAGGCCGAATCCTCGCGCGAAGTGCGCGAGGAAGACGACGTGCTCCCCGTCCTCTGGAGCCGGAACGATCTCGCCGTTAGACGGCCGGCAGCGAACACCGGGAGGAACCCTCCGGGTGTTCACGTGCCACTGGCAGTCCTCCGCGGTGACGTCGGAGCCCGCCCAGCCGGCGCGAGCACTGTCACCGCGAGCCATGGCGGCAAGCAGGAAGTTGGGAAAGGATTGGAAGGAATTGGTGAAGTGGACGAGCCCGCGGCGGCGCAAAGAGTTGCGCGGCGGCGGAGAGCTCTGAGACGGCGGAGGATCGAGGAGACAGAAGGGGAAAATGAAGCGGAAGGAGAAGAGGAAGTTACCGTGGGGGTATTTATACCGCACCACGGATTACCGTTACGAATTGGAGTAGTGAGATCGATCGTGGCAATAAATCGTGCGGCGTGGGGTCTGTGGCCGGTTGGAAACGCACACAGCGCGGAACGCGCGCGTAACGGCCGCATTAGATCCCACGACGAGATCGTGGGCGATTACTGCGCATGATGGGACATTACGAGGTCGTGGGCCCGCTCCGTGAAAACTGGGCGCGTGGCCTGTCAGGTCCTGGGCAGCGAGGCGTCGCGGTCCTGGATGCGTGACACGTGCCCAGTTGCAGCACGGAAAGCCGGATTGTGCTCTGCGCTGGAGAGATTCGATTGAAGAAATTCCCTAAGTCTTTTTGCTCGGTTACAGAGAAGGAGGATAGCTCTATTCGGAAGAGAGGAAACTCAAGGTACTCTTCAAAGTGCTACTCGGAGGTTTTACTCGGCATATTGAGATTCAAGGGCAAGGTTGCCAAGCTTGGTTTTAAGCTGGCAGGGCCCAGTGAACGAGTTCGCAGGGCTCTACCAGCTTCGGGGACTGCTGTCGGGGGGTTGCCCCCGAGTAGGGAAAAGGCAAGTGGTAAAGGCAACAATCAGAAGAGAAGTTTGGTCGAGTAGCCGCCTACCCGGTACTTGCTACCCGGTCGACTGCTACTCGGTCTTACGAAAAGATGACCAGAAGGAGAGATCAAGCGAGTTATATCTGTTCGAGTAGAAGAGTGGGCCCGAGTAAAACTGGCGGGAACCTACTCGGGCCAGAAGTCAAAGGAGCCGTTCTGACACAGGATCCCGCGTATCCCGGGTCCGTTCTTGGCACTGTTCACAACACTGTTCATCTGGGGACGGCGTGCCTGACAGCGATAGTGTGTCAGCAGGGCGTCGCAGGATAGGGGGGACCTATTGTGTGTTCGCACAGTGATAACAGACTGGTTACTTGGTTTTGCCCAACGACTTTCTGCATCAGGACAAGCTTAGAAGCCAAAGCTGTCAGCGGGAACTCGGAAGAAGGACGGTGTGCACACAATGTCGACACTTGTTTGTATTTGGCTGTATCCGGCTGGGCACCGGGTATATAAGGTGCCCAGCCGCCTCCTGCGCGAGGCACGTTCACAAGGGAGCAGTAGGAGAACACCGTAGAGAATTCTTGACCTAATCCTACCCGGAGAGAGAAGAGTGGCTACTCGGTAGCAAGAACATTTGTACTGTGGCTACTCGGTGAGACACCAGAATACAGAGAGAAAGGCAGGAGTAGGGGTTTACCTCCTCACGAGGGCTCTGAACCTGGGTAGATCGTGTTGTTTGCAGTGTTTGTTCTTCACCTCACGCGTCTGCTCGTCGCGTGATCCCTCCCCGAGCGCCTCCAGCGTCCTTCGTCCCCACATCATTAGCCATCCTATGGCATCTGCCGTGACACCACCACGACAGCCACGTATGCACAAGCACCAGCAACTTGATTCAGTTGAGGCCCTGAAACTCCTATCGGTAGCAATCTTTAGAAAATTTGATGGCGATTGGTGGCCCATAGCCGCGCTGACATGGCGTTTGGATGTGAGACGTGGCCGTGGAGGGATGATGGTGGTGGCCAGAGGACGTTGTTGTGTCGCTTGCCGCTACCTACGGAGGGGATCGCGTTGTTTATATTGGAGTCGAATGGAGGCACTGAATTCTTGTCTCGTGCGACAGCTGGTTTCTACTCCCTATTTTTCCTCGTGACCTCGGGTCAACAATCGATGGTATGGTCCTTCCGGTTTCTTTACAAAATGATATGCTTTTTACGAAGTTAACGTAACAAAGTGATTACCAACAAAGCGCTTGAGCTTTCAAAAAAAAAACTCTTTGGGTTTGTTTTTAGGTAGGCGCTATGCATGC
>JAPCYS010000309.1:0-11807 GCA_028641055.1 Alopecurus myosuroides
CCCACCAATCTGTTCCCTCCATAACTTGTTGATGCATGCCATATTATACCTGCTTCATCAAGAGGTTCGCCCTCAAACAGGGGCTTATTGATTGAATTTCAAATTGGAACGATTCCAATCCATATAGCATCAATTTTGCAGACATAATCATCATTTGACAAACCACAAAATATCGTGCAATAAAGAAGTTGCAAAATCAGAATTACACAAAGAACAAAATGTTATTAGATGTCTCAGATTTGTCGATTGATGTCATATTACATCTTCTTCATCAAGAGGGGCTTGAGTCCACAGAGCATCTAGTTTGGAGACACAATCATCATTGGATAACCGCAAGTAATATATAGTTTAGATAGCGAGCAGCAAAGAGAGTTGCAATTAAATTTCACACACTATCTAACTACTAGACTCACTGGCACTAAGAATGTCTCGGACATGTCGATTGATGTCAAATTAAACAGGGGCTTGAATCCACGGAGCATACATTTTGCAAAACAGAATCATCATCGGCAAACATTTTGTGACGCCCCGAGATCGGGCACTATGCAGATTTCAGCATTCCCGCCAACTCCGCATAATAACCGATTCCAGGTTGCCATTTATGATAGCATTACAATAGTTCACGAATATTCCACAATTACAACAGAAACAGATAGATACAAGATGACTCAAACGAACCGGGGTTACAACTGATACATTACAAAGATCCAAATAACAGCGGAAGAAACAAACGTCCGGCTACGGACAAGATCCAAATTGGACTAAGAGTCCTGAAGATAACCGAAGGCGTCCAATCCCTGCCCAGGCCAAGCCGGAGGGATTCCCAAACTAACGTCGTCAGACTTCAAACCTGTTGACTGCAAGTTGGAATTTGCAGCCACGAAAGAGATTCGTGGGTCAGTACGGTTAAGTACTGGCAAGGGGGATAAAACCCATACTCACAAGTTACCGGCGTAGCCAGCCATCACAAGATACAAATACTTTAGGATCAACGGGAAGGAAGGGGTTATTGCAAATAATTGACAGCAGGCTGCACTAACCCACTACAGAGATTCTATTACTTCCAACTATCAAAGGGGATAAGATCGAGGTTTGTAACCAACTGAAAGATAACTTCAAACAAACCCGTCCTGGATCTCGCCCCTTATCCGAAGAAGCAATCCGAGGATAACTCACACCGTGGTATTAAAGATGAGTCAAGTTTATTGTGTGAATAACCTATTACTAGTCAAGTTATTAATCATTGGGTGAAACATGATTGATCATTAGGTTTAAGTTGTCCTGAGTACTTGTTAGCCAGTACTTTCACCAAGTAGTCCATAACCGCGGAAAACACGGCTTCTCGAGAAGATTATCCCTGCAGGGTTGCACCAATTTAGCCGTACACTCATGAATATCCCGCCAGATGGAGCGGCCACTCCACCAAGCGGGGCACTCAACACAATCCAACCCTTCTTCGCATCAAGCCCAAAGCACCTTGGGCGCACGGCTAATCGAGCCCAGAAGAAAATGGACCCTCATAGCACTCTAAGAACGTGTCCCCCTATATGCCGACTACGAAAGTTCCACCCGGGTACCAAGGGCTCGCAAGATCATGCATGCAGCAAATGGAAAACCCGAACTAAATGAGGCGATTTGGACGAGATGCGAATCGGGTCAAACTGAGGGGGAGCCCATACTCCCCAAATGCGGGTAGTGCGCTCATCATGGATCAGTAGACAAGACCCTTTTCCTATGGGTCGACACTAGCAGGCCTCAAAACCACAAGGGGCCTCCTGCCGGTGCCTTATCATCAAATTTATTATTAATAGTAACATTAGCATGATTGATTGATTGATTAAACATCGAGCCCCCAGAACATAATAGAGTAATAACAGAAAGTAACGGGTAACAGACTCGAGCAAAACAACCCTAAGCATGCTAGATAAGAACAGGCACAAACAAAGGCTGTAGGTATGGAGGTGAGGCAATATCAAGGTTAAGGGATTCATGTGATGGGATCGTAACAGAAACAACTACCACTAAGGCTAGCAGAAAGAATCAACGGAAAGAATCGGTAACAAGTGATGAAAGGCAGCCATATGGCATGCAAGTGAGTATACTTGCCTGAGATCCCGCAAGGTAGCAGAACTTGTCGTTGCTCACATCATCTCAACGTCCTATCCGAGAGGAAGCAACGAACCTCGAACAAACACCGGGATGCAACAATTACTACTACGGCAAAAGATCCAGCATGAACAAGGTATGGATGCATGACATGTTTAAAAGAGGCACCAAAGTAGGCTAGTGGATAAGATGCACAAGTTTAAATGGATTCCATATGCAAAGATTGCATATGGCAAACCCATGCCTTATAGTTGAATTAATTGTTCTAACACTAAGCATCATGTGTAAGTGAGTTAGAATGATGCATGCATGATGATGATAACAAGATAACAACAAATTAGATGCAATTAGAATGATAGTTAACCAATTAAGAAAGCATTTATTAAGTTTGGAAAATTGGTTACTTAATGGTGTTGAACAAGTAGTGGTTGTTTTCAACAAGTTAAAGTGCTCAAAGCAACCAATAAAGTTTATATTTGAAAAGGTTATCAAATTTTAGTTGGATTGCATGTTTCACATTTTGAAATTGGACTTTGGATTATTTAATTATGAATTAAACAATATTGAACAATTTTTAATTGCATTAAACAAGATTTAAATGGTTTAGACAATTTTAATTATTCAAAACAGGAATCAAGAATTATATTTGAAAAGGTGAGATGAAATGGTATGGAAAACATATTTTATTTGCATTATTTGGAATAACAATGAATTATTTATGAATTATTACAAGTGGCATTTGAATTATTTGAATTTGAATTAAATTGCATTTTGAAAATTCAAAACAGAACACAAGTTGGGTATTTGGAAAGTTTAGGAAATTTGGATCAGAATAGACATCAAGTATTTATTGGGTTCATATTTTAAAAGTTATTGAATTTGCAAATGAGGTGTTTATTCTGCCATTTAAAGAAAAACAGAAATTAAAAGATTTGCGTTTTTCTTTTGTTACCGAGAGGGCCTCTACCCGCTGCCACTGACCAGCGGTCCAAGCCAGCGTGGCAGCGCACGTGGCAGCCCGCGTGGCCAGAGGAGAAAAACCAGCAAAAAGAGGGGGGCGCGGTGCACCGAGGGGGATTCGACCTCGCGACCAAGCGCTTGCTCGCAGACGCCGTAACCAGTGCAGTGAAAACAGTTTCGTGACTGAACAAGCGATGCAGTGAGGAAGAGGTTCCGATCCGCGCATGTTTCTGAAAGTTAACTGAACTTTCTCTGAAGAACGTGTGCTTGCTCTGCGTTACAGAGCTCACCGGCGGCGATGATCACAGCGGTGCTAGCGGATGCAGTGAGGATCCGTGCGAGTGCAGACATGAATGCACAACAGAGAGGAGAGGGAGGAGATCTCGGCGGCTCACCACCGTTGGAGTCGAGCAGAGGGGCGGAGATGACCTCGACGGCGAGATGGGCCGCGGCGGTGACGACGACGGCGTGGTGGATCCAGCTACTCCCAGCGTCCTCGCAGGTGTCCAACGTGAGTAGGGGTTGGTGGCGGTTCCGTTCCCGCGACCGATTTGGATGGTGGAGGTCGGCAGCGGCGGCGCTCGACGGAAGTTCAGAGAAGCGCGCCGGCGGCCGTCAGGGAAACAGGTGACAGAGAGTGTGCACGGCGGCGATGAACCCGTTGGCCTACGGGCTGGATATGGTGTGCAAACGAGAGAGTAAGGGTGGGGCTTCCATTCCGGGTGTCTAGGAGGGTGGTGGTGGAGCTGCAACGCCGGTGATCGACGAGGTTCAGAGATCGCCGTGGAGTTTCAGTGGAAAAGCAGAGAGCTTGGGGGAGAGGAAGAGAAGTTGGCGGCGGCGCGAGGAAGGAGGCAGGCTAGGGCTGGGTGGCCGGAGGAGGTGCCGAGGTGGTTTTAAAGGAGTGGGCGTGGCTGTACGGCGGCCATCGGGCGCTTCTGGTGGAGGATCGACGACGGAGCGGTGCTCGTACTGCTGTCGTCACGAAGAAGACAGCGACAGCGAGGTTGGGGGAGGTAACGGGCCAAGTTAACGGCTGGGCCTAGGTAGGTTAGCGGCTGTCCCTCCTCTCCTGTTTTATTTTATTCTTTATTATTTTTTTTTGCTGAAAGGTTTTTGAAAGGAGTTTGTTAAGGTTTTGGTTGTCAAGAATTTCAGAAAAATTCGTTTAAGTTAATTAGGTAAAAAGGAAACCAAATTGCAAGATTGGAATTCAGAAATTTGATATTTAAAAGGTGCTTGCATTTGAAACCAAATTTTGGAAGGAATTGGAATATTCATTAGTATTGGAAAAACAATTAATTTCCAATAGGTTTCCCCTAGGTTTTAAAGTGATTTTAAGAATACAAAAGTGTGGTGAGCTTTAGGGATTCAAAAAGGTACTGATTTTGATAATAGATTTGAAATTGAAAAAGAGGGTGATTTAATTAATTGAAAATAGTGGTTTGATTAAACCCAACAAGTTAATGAAAGATTTGATTTGAATTTGTGAATTGGTCATTAGGGTTTGTTAACAACAGACAAATTTATTTAGCAGGCAATTTGTTTAAAACAATTTCCAAATGATTGAAAACAAGTGAGTGGTTTAGTTTGCAAGTTTGAATTTGGAAATTTTTGAGCAATGGTGAAAGTTTAAATTGTTTTGAAAATTTCAGTTGCAAACATGGTGCAATGCAATGTGATGCAAATGATGCAAACAAAACAAACAGGTAACACCACAGGTGTTACAGACGACACCACTAAACAAGGGATTGCGCCCTCGCAATCCACCTGCTAAACCCGGGAGGGGAAAGAAGTTCGACTATCGATTCTTCGTGCTTCCAGTTGATTCTCCTCGACACCACTAACAAGGGATTCTTGCTCGGAGTGACGACGATGTTCTTCCACCAGGAATCTTCCGATGATCGAACCTATTAGGTTAAGGGCTCAGAAAACGTCCACCCACGTAGGATCCTAACACTTTGAAAGATAGACAGGAAGAGGGACTCCAAAACAAATAAGATGGGAGGGGAAATAGAATAGGGGTAAGGAGGAAACAAGAATCCTATTGAGATGTTTTTTCCAAAATAGTTTAGCAGAAATAGTTTTTGACACTCTAGAAACAACGACCGTTAGCGAGGTTATCCTACAGGCTTTGCGGACCCGTTGCTTCGATAACCATTCGTATCGAAACAATCTCGGGAATCGGAACCAAGGCTCTGATACCATTTGTGACGCCCCGAGATCGGGCACTATGCAGATTTCAGCATTCCCGCCAACTCCGCATAATAACCGATTCCAGGTTGCCATTTATGATAGCATTACAATAGTTCACGAATATTCCACAATTACAACAGAAACAGATAGATACAAGATGACTCAAACGAACCGGGGTTACAACTGATACATTACAAAGATCCAAATAACAGCGGAAGAAACAAACGTCCGGCTACGGACAAGATCCAAATTGGACTAAGAGTCCTGAAGATAACCGAAGGCGTCCAATCCCTGCCCAGGCCAAGCCGGAGGGATTCCCAAGCTAACGTCGTCAGACTTCAAACCTGTTGACTGCAAGTTGGAATTTGCAGCCACGAAAGAGATTCGTGGGTCAGTACGGTTAAGTACTGGCAAGGGGGATAAAACCCATACTCACAAGTTACCGGCGTAGCCAGCCATCACAAGATACAAATACTTTAGGATCAACGGGAAGGAAGGGGTTATTGCAAATAATTGACAGCAGGCTGCACTAACCCACTACAGAGATTCTATTACTTCCAACTATCAGAAAGGGGATAAGATCGAGGTTTGTAACCAACTGAAAGATAACTTCAAACAAACCCGTCCTGGATCTCGCCCCTTATCCGAAGAAGCAATCCGAGGATAACTCACACCGTGGTATTAAAGATGAGTCAAGTTTATTGTGTGAATAACCTATTACTAGTCAAGTTATTAATCATTGGGTGAAACATGATTGATCATTAGGTTTAAGTTGTCCTGAGTACTTGTTAGCCAGTACTTTCACCAAGTAGTCCATAACCGCGGAAAACACGGCTTCTCGAGAAGATTATCCCTGCAGGGTTGCACCAATTTAGCCGTACACTCATGAATATCCCGCCAGATGGAGCGGCCACTCCACCAAGCGGGGCACTCAACACAATCCAACCCTTCTTCGCATCAAGCCCAAAGCACCTTGGGCGCACGGCTAATCGAGCCCAGAAGAAAATGGACCCTCATAGCACTCTAAGAACGTGTCCCCTATATGCCGACTACGAAAGTTCCACCCGGGTACCAAGGGCTCGCAAGATCATGCATGCAGCAAATGGAAAACCCGAACTAAATGAGGCGATTTGGACGAGATGCGAATCGGGTCAAACTGAGGGGGAGCCCATACTCCCCAAATGCGGGTAGTGCGCTCATCATGGATCAGTAGACAAGACCCTTTTCCTATTAGGGTCGACACTAGCAGGCCTCAAAACCACAAGGGGCCTCCTGCCGGTGCCTTATCATCAAATTTATTATTAATAGTAACATTAGCATGATTGATTGATTGATTAAACATCGAGCCCCCAGAACATAATAGTAATAACAGAAAGTAACGGGTAACAGACTCGAGCAAAACAACCCTAAGCATGCTAGATAAGAACAGGCACAAACAAAGGCTGTAGGTATGGAGGTGAGGCAATATCAAGGTTAAGGGATTCATGTGATGGGATCGTAACAGAAACAACTACCACTAAGGCTAGCAGAAAGAATCAACGGAAAGAATCGGTAACAAGTGATGAAAGGCAGCCATATGGCATGCAAGTGAGTATACTTGCCTGAGATCCCGCAAGGTAGCAGAACTTGTCGTTGCACATCATCTCAACGTCCTATCCGAGAGGAAGCAACGAACCTCGAACAAACACCGGGATGCAACAATTACTACTACGGCAAAAGATCCAGCATGAACAAGGTATGGATGCATGACATGTTTAAAAGAGGCACCAAAGTAGGCTAGTGGATAAGATGCACAAGTTTAAATGGATTCCATATGCAAAGATTGCATATGGCAAACCCATGCCTTATAGTTGAATTAATTGTTCTAACACTAAGCATCATGTGTAAGTGAGTTAGAATGATGCATGCATGATGATGATAAACAAGATAACAACAAATTAGATGCAATTAGAATGATAGTTAACCAATTAAGAAAGCATTTATTAAGTTGGAAAATTGGTTACTTAATGGTGTTGAACAAGTAGTGGTTGTTTTCAACAAGTTTAAAGTGCTCAAAGCAACCAATAAAGTTTATATTTGAAAAGGTTATCAAATTTTAGTTGGATTGCATGTTTCACATTTTGAAATTGGACTTTGGATTATTTAATTATGAATTAAACAATATTGAACAATTTTTAATTGCATTAAACAAGATTTAAATGGTTTAGACAATTTTAATTATTCAAAACAGGAATCAAGAATTATATTTGAAAAGAGATGAAATGGTATGGAAAACATATTTTATTTGCATTATTGGAATAACAATGAATTATTTATGAATTATTACAAGTGGCATTTGAATTATTTGAATTTGAATTTAAATTGCATTTTGAAAATTCAAAACAGAACACAAGTTGGGTATTGGAAAGTTTAGGAAATTTGGATCAGAATAGACATCAAGTTTGTATTTATTGGGTTCATATTTTAAAAGTTATTGAATTTGCAAATGAGGTGTTTATTCTGCCATTTAAAGAAAAACAGAAATTAAAAGATTTGCGTTTTTCTTTTGTTACCGAGAGGGCCTCTACCCGCTGCCACTGACCAGCGGGTCCAAGCCAGCGTGGCAGCGCACGTGGCAGCCCGCGTGGCCAGAGGAGAAAAACCAGCAAAAAGAGGGGGGCGCGGTGCACCGAGGGGGATTCGACCTCGCGACCAAGCGCTTGCTCGCAGACGCCGTAACCAGTGCAGTGAAAACAGTTTCGTGACTGAACAAAGCGATGCAGTGAGGAAGAGGTTCCGATCCGCGCATGTTTCTGAAAGTTAACTGAACTTTCTCTGAAGAACGTGTGCTTGCTCTGCGTTACAGAGCTCACCGGCGGCGATGATCACAGCGGTGCTAGCGGATGCAGTGAGGATGCCGTGCGAGTGCAGACATGAATGCACAACAGAGAGGAGAGGAGGAGATCTCGGCGGCTCACCACCGTTGGAGTCGAGCAGAGGGGCGGAGATGACCTCGACGGCGAGATGGGCCGCGGCGGTGACGACGACGGCGTGGTGGATCCAGCTACTCCCAGCGTCCTCGCAGGTGTCCAACGTGAGGGGTTGGTGGCGGTTCCGTTCCCGCGACCGATTTGGATGGTGGAGGTCGGCAGCGGCGGCGCTCGACGGAAGTTCAGAGAAGCGCGCCGGCGGCCGTCAGGGAAACAGGTGACAGAGAGTGTGCACGGCGGCGATGAACCCGTTGGCCTACGGGCTGGATATGGTGTGCAAACGAGAGAGTAAGGGGTGGGGCTTCCATTCCGGTGTCTAGGAGGGTGGTGGTGGAGCTGCAACGCCGGTGATCGACGAGGTTCAGAGATCGCCGTGGAGTTTTCAGTGGAAAAGCAGAGAGCTTGGGGGAGAGGAAGAGAAGTTGGCGGCGGCGCGAGGAAGGCAGGCTAGGGCTGGGTGGCCGGAGGAGGTGCCGAGGTGGTTTTAAAGGAGTGGGCGTGGCTGTACGGCGGCCATCGGGCGCTTCTGGTGGAGGATCGACGACGGAGCGGTGCTCGTACTGCTGTCGTCACGAAGAAGACAGCGACAGCGAGGTTGGGGGAGGTAACGGGCCAAGTTAACGGGGCCTAGGTAGGTTAGCGGCTGTCCCTCCTCTCCTGTTTTATTTTATTCTTTATTATTTTTTTTGCTGAAAGGTTTTTGAAAGGAGTTTGTTAAGGTTTTGGTTGTCAAGAATTTCAGAAAAATTCGTTTAAGTTAATTAGGTAAAAAGGAAACCAAATTGCAAGATTGGAATTCAGAAATTTGATATTTAAAAGGTGCTTGCATTTGAAACCAAATTTTGGAAGGAATTGGAATATTCATTAGTATTGGAAAAACAATTAATTTCCAATAGGGTTTCCCCTAGGTTTTAAAGTGATTTTAAGAATACAAAAGTGTGGTGAGCTTTAGGGATTCAAAAAGGTACTGATTTTGATAATAGATTTGAAATTGAAAAAGAGGGTGATTTAATTAATTGAAAATAGTGGTTTGATTAAACCCAACAAGTTAATGAAAGATTTGATTTGAATTTGTGAATTGGTCATTAGGGTTTGTTAACAACAGAGACAAATTTATTTAGCAGGCAATTTGTTTAAAACAATTTCCAAATGATTGAAAACAAGTGAGTGGTTTAGTTTGCAAGTTTGAATTTGGAAATTTTTGAGCAATGGTGAAAGTTTAAATTGTTTTGAAAATTTCAGTTTGATGCAAACATGGTGCAATGCAATGTGATGCAAATGATGCAAACAAAACAAACAGGTAACACCACAGGTGTTACACATTTGACCCCTAAAAAATTGCATAGAAAACTGAATATTTCATATTGCAGAATACAATTCAACTTAACCCCTATAAAAGACAGCATCGATGCAGAAAAGCTCACATCAATCTATATTTGGCTTTTTGATTCATATTAACAACATCAACACAAATAATGGAAGCATAACCATAAATAGTTAATGCCAGTTAAAGTGTTAAACTCGCCAATATCACTATATGCCTCCATGACTGGGCAACTTTGAGACGGAACAATCTAAGATGCCAAAGGTGAGAGAGGCCAACTATAATAATCTATATATCTATTATCTATCTTTATATACCTCTTATAAAGAAACCCCACTAGATGACATTTATGATTTTTCCTATCTTCACATGAAGGATAGCCATATCATCGTAAAACCAGAGCCGTCTGATTTTCATCTCCAACCGTCCATCTCATGCTGACGTGCCTACCCAAACTATATAATGTTGTCACGTATTGCCTCCTATATTAAAAAGAAAAAACCTTGTCTACTTTAGTTTCTCCGCAACCCTCTTGGTCTCCTCCTTTATGGTCATGCCGTCTCTACATCTGCTCGAGATTCCACTCATGCTGCCAATAAAAAAGGATCAATGGATCACCTTCTAGGCTTCTACCTCTTCGTCTTATCGTCTCTCCGACTATCCCTGCATTGATGTACTCCCTCCGTCTCAAATTAACTTTCACAAAGTTAGATAAAAATAGATGTATCTAATACTAAATCATGACAGTTAATTTGAGACGGAGGGAGTATATAATCCCCACACTATCACAAGTCGTCACACATCTGAGCTTCCCTACACGCCTTCAGCCGACCTGTATGGCGCACATCAGCGGCCGGCGGCGGCTTCTGATATTTTCTTCCTCCATAGTATCCACGAACTCAGCTGCGTCTGGTGGGGCACATCGCCTAGGTCGCCACGCGGGAAAGCGACAGAACAACTTCATCTTCGTCCAGCGGCCTGGTGGGAGCACACGGCGGAGAGAAGACACCTCCATCAGCTGTGGAGGTGCACGTGGTTACATTGCCATCTCCGTGTCCTAACTCGATGCTGATGACACGCTGTGAACTATACGGACTCGGATCATGTCCCCTGGAAACCCCAGACGACACACGTGAGCGGCGCGGCAACACCAACCACTCTGCTTATGCCGCGGATTTGCGGAATACGATTACGATTCCAGGTTTTTGCAGTTTGTCGGAATTGTGTTAAACGTCTTATATTCCCGAGCTTGAGTTTCAAACCACATTGGTGCGCTGAAGTTACTCCACGTACTTAAAGTTTTTAATCTAAACCATCCGCAACAACGTGCGGGGTATCATCTGGTAAATATAGAACAACATGCGGGGTATCATCTAGTAAAATATAGAGTTCTGTAACAGCAGATGTGTAGAGATTTTGGAAGCATAGCAACAAGCTATTAGCTACCACGTTAACCCCAACAGGAATCACTATGAGACTACATGACTGAGCAACTTGAATGTACAGTCTCAAGAAACCAAAGGTTAGAGAGGCAACCGCACACATTAGAATTCACAAGCAAAAGTGTCTCCGCATCCAATCAACACGTAAGTCTCCTACCTAGGAAGGATAGGCTGGTTAAACTAGATTTTGATGTTTCCTCAAAACAAATTGGAATCTCTGATTTTCAACAAATGTATGGAACATTACAGTTGTCGCGAAAAAATAATGTATTCATAACTAACAAAGTTATATGTTAACTTCGTTCAGAAACAATGAGAGCTCAGTTCTGCCATAAAAGAAACGATTTTATTGGGCTAGTCAAACTTCAGACATCATTGCCAAACGATTGCTCACACAGGTTCTGGAGGCACAATAGCAACGCTAAGTACAGTACGAAAAAATATGTGCATGTCATTATCTCACACAAGAATTACAAGGACTGGCCAGGGTCTGGAATCAGACCAGTAAGTGTTACATGATCACAGTATGAGGCTACAATTCTTCGTCCAAACGGGCACCACACATGCCAGTCCAGTAACCTCAGCAGCTCGTTGTGCATGAAATAGCTTCTGCAATCAGAAGGCGACAATTCTTAGAAACCACAGCTCAGAGCGTGTCAAGCATAATTACGAAAATAAGCGCGATTAAAATGCAGTTATAAATTCCCCAAGCATGCTCCATTGGAAAAGGAAAATAGAAATGACAAGTTCAACAATCACTTTGCCTCGGATATGTCGTTTGATGTCATCTTATATCTGATTCCTTGAGAG
>JAPCYS010002560.1:0-11785 GCA_028641055.1 Alopecurus myosuroides
GCTTCTAGAAGGTCTAGGGAGAGAGAGTGCAAGTGAGAAAGAGAGGAGGACAGAGATGAGGTGGCATGGCATGGGCACCATAGTGCCATGGCTACTGTGGCCATACCGTGCCCTCTCCACACCTCAAGAGCCGTTCTTTGACTTGCCCCCTACCCCTCCTTGCCCCTGACACCCTCCCATGCCCTGGCAAGTCATGGACACGAGCTAGAGCTCGCTCCCATGCCAATTTCTGACAAACAGAGAGCACCCCTAGCCTTCTTACTCGACCCTGTGGCTTAAGACCTCCTCTCTCGTGTCCCTCTCACCACTACAATCCCACACCACCACCCTCTCACCCCTAGCCGCCCAGACCCAGACCGTGAGCCTCTGCGAGCTCCACGAGCTAGATCTCGCCGTCGGCCACCGTGCACGCAACCGAGGTGGAGCTACCCTCTCGTGCCTTCTCGTTACTCGTGAACATAACCAATGGGATCCTCGTGACCAGAGCAACCTCCCTGACACGTCCCCTCGTCCCCTTGCTTGCGGGTACCTCGCCGCCGTCGAGCTCACCGCTGAGAGCGCTCGGTCGAGCGCCACCGCCTGGAGCCGCGCCCGTCGCCGATATCTGCACCCCTCCGTCGCATCAAGTGCTTGGACCATCCCCGACCCCGCGGCCGCCCTTGTCGAGTCCCAACGGTGAGCCGTCGTGCCGTCATTTCCTTCCGTCGTACGGGTGAGAGAGAGAGAGAGGAGAGGTGAGGAAGAAGGGAGCGCCAGGAGCGTTGATGTGCAGATCAACGGCTCCCGTTGAATCCCGCGTTGTTCCCGCGCGAGCGCCGTGCTAGGATGCTTTGTGCCCTAGTGGGCCACGTGCAAACGAACCCAGCCCGTGTGATGTGTATTTGTTTTTTTTCTTTAAATTGATCAGAAACTTATGCATTTACTTTGGCTCTGTTAAAAATTGATTGAGGGCATATAAAACCAAACAAAAATTTCTAGTAGTAGGTTAATGTTTTCTTAACCATCTCCAAGTGGTAGATACTTGTTTGCTACTTTATTTTTGCAATGGTAATTATTGTGCCACAGTGCATCTGTGAGACCATTTGGGGCATAACTTTTTGTGTGTCTCTCCATTTTGGTCAAACCAATTTTTTTTGAGTATCTAGTGAGTATATGTATCCATAGCACTTGGCCTCACATCAAGGAGAGTTACCAAATGGAAATTCCATCAATTTTGGTATTGGACCAGTAGGCATTTCTATGATTTTTAGGAAGAGTTTAAAAGTGATTTTTGAGGTGAATCTAATTGGATGAGTTTGCGTGTGACTAGATCTATCTAATCCTAGCTTGGCTTAATTTTTAGAGCTTTAGATTATTTTTTATGAGCATTTTTAGATGCAGCAGCTTCTCTATTTCTAGTAGATCTTGTGTATTTGTTTTTTATTAAATGTTTGATTGTTTGAAACTTGTTTCCTAGCATGTATAGATGTGTTACTACATGTTATTAGGTTGTTTTCTTGTAGTACAACTACATTAGGAAGTGTGTGCATGATTGGAAATCAAATAGAAATAGAAATAGCATTTTGCTATTTTCTGTAGTTATTATTGAATAGATTTTGTAAGCTAGCTTTGTATTTTGTTACCTAAGTTTTTGTTATGGTTATGATGAGTCCAGTACCATTTTCGTACTGATGTTGAGGTGTTATCCTCTCTGTTAGCTTGTATTTTATTTTATAGAAATGTATGTGTGACAATTGTTGTTGTTTTCACTTTATTGTTTTCACTAGTATGATAGGGGTGTGATGAATGCTTTGATAGATTATTTTTCCAAGTGTGACCAGAGACTTTGTGAGCTCTTAATGCCTTGGTACTAGTGGGCCCATAACCCACTGGTCCCATTGCATTTGGTTACGAATACACATTCCCTACCATGCACTGGTTTGCTAGCATCATATATTCCTATATGTGTGTTTAGTATTTCCACCAAGGAAAATATAGTTTTGTTATGCATGGTTGATTGAAGTGTTTAGTATTACTTTTTGACCATTAGAATGTTTAGTTGTGGTGCATTTGTTG
Source organism: Alopecurus myosuroides (assembly GCA_028641055.1). Taxonomy (NCBI): domain Eukaryota; kingdom Viridiplantae; phylum Streptophyta; class Magnoliopsida; order Poales; family Poaceae; genus Alopecurus; species Alopecurus myosuroides. Next base: position 2,056 of record JAPCYS010002560.1, read on the forward strand.
GCATGGTGTTCCATTGGGAATGTCATGTTAAGAAATGATTGATTGTTGTTTTGGAGGTTTCGAGTGTTGTTTGCAAATAGGAATTATTTTCCTAGTCTTGGTAAATTATGTGTGGATAGAATTCCTTGAGTGTTTGGGTGTTTGCAAGGGTTTGGTTGAGCTTGTATTGAGTGCATAGTTACTGGTTGTATGGCATTTTACTTTGATGCTTGCTATTTAGTTATTAGAAAAGCCTGATTTATTAGAATTGGTTGATTCCATATATTTTGCTTACTAGAATGGGTAAGGTGTATGTGCTGTTAGTAAGTGTTTATATTCATGTGTTGCTTGTTTGGGAGAATACATCCTTGTAGTGTCGTTGCTTCTCTAGTATTGCATTAGTGTCACCACTAGATATTTTGAGTTGCTCTAGTATTGTTGTTTTTCTATATATGGTAGTATGTTTATCCTAGCATGTTTAGCTTGTTTTTACTTTTGTTATTATGACTGGACTCTTTGAGTTTGCTAGATATTATTATTTGTAGAATACAATTATTTTCTTATAGCATGCTTGCATAGAATTTTCATACTAGTATGCTATTAGTGGACTCTTGTTGTTATGTATGTTCTAGCTGTATTATACCTTGTGATGATTGTGCTTTAGGATGTGTTTAATGACTTGTTACCATTGGTTAAGCCACTGGTTTGTTTGGTTATTTTTTTCATGATTGATGGATTCCTTAGTTTTGCAAGTAGACTTAAGCATAGTCACTAACAAGATTATTCATCTGTGGTATGCTTGCTTGCTGCTTGGAATTCCCTGAGTGTTTACATTATCATGAGTATTGTACTTATGTTATGGTTATGTTTAGTGGTATCTTGTTATCTATGCTTAAGGTTAGTGGTAAACTTGTTTGGTGAGGATTGCATGTGTTGTTGTTAATACCCACTGCCATGGGTATTGCCTTGATTGATTGTTATTACTTTAGTAGTCTCACCTTTGTGACCATCAAGCTATATTTTTAGTTTCTGAAATATCTTGGTCTAAGAGTGGTACACCCACTCCATATAGGATATTTAAGGTGTGGAATATGGTTTCTCAACCATACGTTTATCTGACGATAGTTTTATACCATGAGGGCTTTGTGAGAGAGCTTTCCCGATAATCTTTTAAGTGATTGCGCTAGTATAAGTTTGCTTGATGTATGTGTTGCTTTGTGATTATCAATTGTCTTAGTTTGGTTCTGATTGTGTGTCTTTATTTTCTTCTACGACGTTAGAAAACAAAGAAGAAGGAGAAGTTGTCGAGCTATGTGTCAAGTTAAAGCTACTTCAAGGCCAGGGACACTAAGAGATTTAAGGCAAGCCATCCTGATGCTTGCTATTATTACACTTACAATTATCTATCATGCATGTTCTACTTCTGAAAGTTTTACAAAACAATGATTTCCAAAAACTACTTTTGAGTGACTATCACTACTATTAATAGTATATAAGGTAGTCTTATGCCATTAGTTAATACTTGGTGTTACCAAGCCCATAGCCACCATATGGTATTCATTACCATCTAAATTATAAGTCCCTAAGTGGACAACCTAAAAATATGCTTTTGCAAATCAAAGGCTTTATGGAAAACACGGTGGAAAGGTGAAGCCTTATCCACCGGAGGACTGTTAAAGTGGTCATTTTTGGGAAAAAAAGGTGTTTTACAAAAATGACACATAACCTAGTCTTCACTGGACAACCTTTACCATACTGCCACCCTACCCCAACATGGGCATGGGGCTTAACTTGAAGTTTGTTTTTGTTATTGTGTGTTCTATCTCAATTTTCTATAATGGGTGTGATTTACCCTCGAACCTAAGCGCCACCAACTCATGAAATACGAGGCATACAAAGTGAGGGATTATGTTACTCGCCGGTGCGACAATTGGGTATCCTGCCGTGGCGGGGTGGGACCTGGTGCCGGGGAGATTATACCTAACTGAAGAGATATGCATATTCTATCTTGAATATAGTGAATGGTTAGGATCGATTATCCGATGTCTACATACTGTAGTTACAGTCCGTGGTCGTTTCACGGCGGATGTACTGAATCTGGTGGATTGTGTACACCTCTTCAGAGTCAAAATATTCTGAATAGCCGCGTCCTCGGATATGGACAGTTGAATGGCCATGTAGCTATCATTGTGTCAATGTTTTCAAAAAGGAGTTTTGAAAATGAGTTGGAACAGGTGAAGTATTGAAAGAAGGAACTTTGTACCAATGAGGTACGGATGTGGAAAAGCCAGAAGTTGTTTTATAAGAAGTTTAGCAAAGAAAATCTTTCTTTTCTAAACAAAATCGGGAAGATAATTCCAAGAAGTTTTGCAAAGATAAAACTTTCTTTTAACAAAGTTTTACAAAACCTCTTGTACATGTGATATCTACAAGAGAAAGAAAACTATATTATTGTCTTTTGAAGTATCTTCTTCAACAAAGATATAGAAATTTTAAAATCAACTATGATGTATCTTTCATATATCATGGATAGTGAACCCTATGTATAGCCTACCTATTCCACCACATAAGCATACTTGCATTATGTAAGCTACATGATGGATGTCTTGTTGAGTACATTCAAACGTACTCATATTGGTTTCTTCCCTGGTATTTACTTGCTAGACTTTGAGGAGGAGCCTCGGGAGGAGATTTACGAGGAGGAGTACTATGTTGATGGACTTGCGAACTAGGATCGTCTCCCGGTCAGCACCCAGTAGGTTAAGGTTGTGACTTGGGCTCTACAACATTGTGTGTGTTTTATTCTTCCATTGTGTGTGTTGTGTGGTGGCCCTGCGTGGTAGTTGTATTAGACTTGGTCATGTGACCATGTCCCTTTTGTAAGACCTTTGTGTAAACGTGTATTGGATGTTGCATCTGAATGCCAACTTGATATGTTGTTCACGACTGGTGTGATCTGGGATCGTAAATGTATGCATATCGGAGGTCCTTGAATAGTGGTTCGGGGGTCCTTACAGAGTTGGTATCAGAGCTATCCTGAACTTAGGAGACCTTAGTTAGCATGGACGTTAGCTAGTACTCTGAAAACTTAGTCTATAAAACTAACTACTAAGATGACTATTTACCAAAATATTCTACCTACTCCATCCCCTCTGTGTTTTTTAAAACTCTACTTATCCTAAGTTACCTTAGATCATCTTAAAATTTTGCACAATGTTACCTAACATAAGCTATTTAAAATTTTGTGTAGATGGCAGTTGTCTTCACCGAGTCCTTCCGGCTGGGATCGGATGCACCTTGCTACCTCCGCTTTGAGGAGGATTTGATCAAGATGACTCGCCTTATCGGTCGCCCAGTACCCGAGTTGAAGGGAGCTCAGATTCACCATGATGGACGAGAGTTGTCCTGGATGGTGGTCTATACCATTCGAGCACCTTTGCTAGAACCATCGACCCCAGAGATCACTTATGATGTAGTGGAGAACAGTTGGGAACATGCTATCCTTAGAGTGATGCAGCTGACTATCGCGAAGCTTGCGAACTTCTTTCGCAACAAGTTTGTAGGCACCCCCTATAGATACTATGGGAGGCGCGATGAGGATGAAAAGCAAGTAGATGTCACATAATACTTTGTCTTTGCTCGTCACTTCTAACACATGGAGGGACAACTGTACAACACTCAGTTCTCCCTTGATAGGCTAAGAGGAGAGTTCGACCTCCGAGGAAGGGAGATAGACCAGCTGGAGAAAGACCTGAGAGTTTCCTCTGCTATTGAGCGCCGCCTCGGAGCACAGAGGAAGACTATGAAGTACGCCGACTCCCATCTTTTTGCACAAGTGAAAAGCCTTCAGTATCAGCTTGCAACCAGCCAGGATAGAGTTGAAGAGTTGGAGGAACAGCTACGTGCAGCCTCGAGCACTTAGGATTGCCGCAGGATATTAGAAGTTGGGTTGCTCCCACCCAAGACGCTTGTTTGTGTTTGTGTTGTATGAACTCTCCTAAGAGCTATGTGTGTGCTAGGAGTGTTGTAAGCCTTATGCTTTTGCCATGTGAACCCTAAGTCTGTGTTATGCCTGTTAAGACTCTGTTTTAAGTATATGTTAGTCTTTGTTCGTGATTGTGGTTGTTTCCTAGATGTATGTTTGCTATGTGTTTTCAACCGTTCTCATCTCTGTTATGAACCAGTGCGTTTCATAAGTTTTGAAAACAAAACTACCTTTTTGTCTGCTCTCGTCTTATACCATTCTTTTTCTTCAGCATGGCCAGCGATTTACCTCCACTCCCTGAGCCAACAGTGGCCCAACTTGTGGCTATGATAATGTTAGACCGTGAAGCCGCTAGTGTAGAGCGTGAAGCCAACCGTGTTACCCTGCAGAGCCTGGCTAAGCTTGCCATTGCAAATGCTAAGAATAATGATGCCCTTCTGAGAGAACAGCAGCGCCAGCTTGCTGGAGAGAGTCGCAAAAGGAAGATGGTGACACCCGGAGTACCTAGATCATGTGTGACTCGCAGTACTTTTCCTGCGATGCCGCGACCCCCAAGAAAGCGTTTGAATGTTAGGCCTAGAACCACGGGATGCTTTACTTGTGGAACGGAAGGGAATTTTTGTCGTGATTGCCCCAAGGAAAATCCTGATGAAACCCAAGAGACCCTGAGTCCAACCCAGAAGAAGCGCAAGAGTTTGACGAGTGGACCCCGAGACCAAGATGACACTACAGAGACATCTGCGACCCATGTCATGGGTAAGGGTACGTTTTCGAACCAGATCTGTGACCACCCTAGTTTTTGTGTGACTTCGTACCCTGAGAGATCCGACAAAATGGAACGCTAGAAGTGTCTCGTCGGACTAGTAAAAAGTATCTTTAAAACTAACGACACTAACGTAACTTTATCTAATTCTAACTTAACACCTAACTCAGTTTTAAAATTACTAACATAATTTCTAAACCAAGGAGAAAGGTGCCTTAGAATGTTCTATAGCTGGTTGACAGGAAGAAGAAGTTGAAGGGAATATTTGATTCTTGAGCTTTGATTCTACTAGACAATAAGATCTCTTGTGTATCTATTTTAGGGTATGATGTTGTGGAGAGTCATTTGAGGTTTAAAATAGGAGTGAAAGTTTGGAGAGAATATGGACAATCATTTGAGTTGAAATATAGTATATATATATATATATATACCCTGGGGCTAACCAGTTGTGGACCCCCAAAATTTTGGAAAATATCTGTAGATGAAGTTGAAGCATAGAAGAAATGATTTGAGGTTTAGAGGTTTTGGTGGAAACTATTGGATTTTTAGGAAGCACTTTATATATGATGGAGATTGAAATGATGATGATAAGGTTTTGCGTAATAGATTCTTATATTGGACTTTAGTAGAAATATTGATCGTGGTAAAAAGACTAGGTTGGATTGGTTTTGATATTTCGATTGGGATTGGAGAAAGATTGGATTATCACATCTAGGGAAGTTATTGGTGGACATAAAAAGAATTATTTTTGGATTTTAAGAAGACTCAATATGACTTGGAATTAGTAAATGATTATTCTGGGTGATATGTTTTTGGAGCTTGTCACGCTGTGTTGGGATTGTTTTGAGGAAAATTATTTAGCATTGATTATGAGATAAGAGTTTGGAGAGTTGAAAGGGTTTATATAAATAGAACAGAGTTGGTATATGATTATTGGGTTTTGATGGTTTAGCTTTGGCAATATGATCATGGAGAAAATAACCTTGAGGGAGACAAATGATTTGAGGCTTGCCCTTTTAAGTATAAGATAATATTAATAAAAAGGATAGTGAGTTTCTTAGATTTTAGGAAGGGAGCAATGGAAACCTCATGTTTAAGAAAGATTGGTGGATATCCCATTGATTGATCTATGCTATGAGGAAAAATGTTTATACCCTAAAGGAGTTATAGTGGCATAATAATCTTAGCTGGATATCCCGGTGATAGTTCTAGAACTAGTTGAAAGTGGCAGCCCTACCAGTGAAACGGATTGGAGAGTAGTAGATCAATGATTATTATTGTTTGTGGAACTATAAGTTTAAGGTTTAGAACATGGCACCCAGACCTTTGGAAAACTAACATGCCGGTGGATTTTGGTAAGATTAATCAAAGGAGGGAAGCACATGTGCTTAATGTTACCAACCACCAGCACATGGTTTTGTAGGCTAATGTTTTAACATTGTTGTTTTGGCTGTACCCTCTTTTTGCTTGCCTGCGAATCTCGGGACGAGATTCTTTTAAGGGGGAAGGTCTGTGACACCCCATTTTTTGGAACCTTGTACTGTAGTTCAAGGAGACAAAAATGTGGGCCAACAAATTTTTTTAACAACATGTTTGTTTGAACAAACATTGTTTATGTGACAAGAATCATATATGCAATATAAGATTTGTTTTTTTAAAACCAATACAAATTTTTTCCTAAAAACACTTTCATGATTTTTCCCTGATGTTTTCCCTAATGTTACTTGATTAATTTGATTCCAAGACTTGGACCATGGATGCTTGCATCTTCAAATAAACCTTTTGCTTTGTTGGATCCAAGAAAACAAAATTTCAAAATGATTTCTGAAAGTTTTCTTCTAAGTTTTCTATAGAAACTATGCCCTGAAAATATAGCCAAGTACATGTTTTCCACCCTTGTTTTCACTAGGATATAATATTCCATTTTATGTTTTCTTGAGTTGTATTTGTTCCTTATTATATGGACTACAAATCCATAAGCTTGGTTTGGATTTTGGAATAATAAAAACAAACGTTTTCTTGTTGTTTTTGTGGAAGAAAAATAAGACAAAAAAGGCATTCAAAGAAAACAGAGAAAAACTGAAAGTACCTCTTTTCCGACTATGTTTTCATAGCCTTCCACTGTCCCAATTTTATTTTGAAAAGATGTTTCTGAAAGTTTATAACATGTTTAACAAACTCCAACCTGGAAAACAAAATTTTGAATTTTTTTGGTCTTTGAAAACATTCTAAACTTTTTGCTCATTTCATCTGCTTTCCAACACTTAGAAAAATTTCTCTAAGTGTTAACTGGATTTTCTGAATTTTTCAGAAACAGTTGTTGCTACAAAGTTTGACAGTTGTTTTCAATTACTTTTTGTTCAAAACTTGAAATTCCACCTTGCCTATTGTGTTGTTTTGCTATGCTTCTAGAAGGTCTAGGGAGAGAGAGAGAGTGCACTTCAGAAAGAGAGGAGGACAGAGATGAGGTGGCATGGCATGGGCACCATAGTGCCATGGCTACTGTGGCCATACCGTGCCCTCTCCACACCTCAAGATCCGTTCTTTGACTTGCCCCCTACCCCTCCTTGCCCCCTGACACCCTCCCATGCCCTGGCAAGTCATGGACACGAGCTGGAGGTCACTCCCATGCCAATTTGTGACAACCCGAGAGCACCCCTAGCCTTCTTACTCGACCCCGTGGCTTAAGACCTCCTCACTCGTGCCCCTCTTTCCACTACACTCCCACACTAGCACCCTCTCACCCCTAGCCGCCCTGACCCAGCCCATGAGCCTCTGCGAGCTCCACGAGCTAGATCTCGCCTCTGGCCACCGTGCATGCAACCGAGGTGGAGCTACCCTCCCGTCCCTTCCCGTCGCTCGTGAACATCACAATGGGCTCCGTGTGACCAGAGCAACCTACCTGACACGCCCCCTCGTCCGCTTGCTTGCAGGTACCTCGCCGCCGTCAAGCTCACCGCCGAGAGCGCTCGGTCGCGCGCCACCGCCTAGAGCCGCGCCCGTCGCCGATATCTGCGCCCCTCCGTCGCCTCAAGTGCCTGGACCATCCCCGACCCCGCGCCCTCCCTTGTCAAGTTCCCACGGTAAGCCGCCGTGCCGTCGTTTTCTTACATCGTTCGGAAGAAGAGAGCGTCGGGAGCGTTGATCCGCAGATCAACGGCTCCCGTTGAATCCCGCGCCGTTCCCGCGCTTGGCCGCGCGCGCGCACCGTGTTGGGCTGCTTTGTGCCTTAGTGGGCCGCGTGGAAACGAACCCAGCTCGTGTGTTGTTGATGGCTAGGTTGAGACTCCAAGTGCAGAGTGTGTAGCTAGTGGCAAGCCTTCTTCCCCACGAGGGTGACTCGAGGTTTTATATCGAACTCTTGGGGAGCCAGTATTTCAGCAGTTGTCTTCCAAGCTTCCTCCAGGATCCTGCAAACAAGTAGAGAATTTTGTGCCCTCAACCTCACCAAGTGGTTGTCAAGCACAAGGTGTGAGACTTCTAAATTGCAATGCAAAACTGAAACTAAATGTGCAATAATTAAATCTACTACTAAATGCAAATGAGAAAATAAATATGCAATGGATTGTTTTTGTATTTTTGTGATGCAAGTGGTGATGGAGATAATGTAAATTCGAATTGGAGATGCAAGTAAAGTAAAGTGCAAGTAAAATAAATTGCAGCAAAGTAACTAGAGTGTTTTCTTATATTTAAAATAGGACCGGGGTTCATGGTTTCACACTTGCATTCTCTCAAATAAAGTAGAAGGTGGACATAAAGAATTACATGTGAGATTACAATAACATGTTTAACATTGAGTACTTTCATATGGGCATCACGTCCTAGCATAGAGATCTCTATGGTCATATTGATCCCTCTTATACTCCACCAAGATGCGAAATAAATCATAACACCTCGATAATTAAGGAAAAACCAGAGTATAGCTTTAAGCAATGTGACATGAAGTTGAAGTAAGAACTTGCTAGATCTAGTCATGGAGATTGATTAGTGTCACTTCAAATCCCCGGTAACGAGGTACTCCTTTTTATCACTAGTGAGGTAACTAAGAAAGGTTTAACAAAACCTAAGTGGATCGCTGAACTTCTGTCACTTTCACAGCACTAGCCACCCCCCCGTTACTCCAACTAATGCACCCATCACCCCACACACGCTCTCAAGAACTAGATTGATCAAATCTAGCAAATAAGAACGGGGTACATAAGATACATCTACTCAAATAACTCAAGAGAAACAATTGCAATCTCGGATTCAATAACTCATAGAAAAGATCCACCACATAGGAATTACAACGGTGCCCGTAATCATGTGAGGCAACTCATACGGATATAATTAGTGAAGCACATAGAGATAGAGATACAAGTGCTACTTCCACAAACCCATAGCCCTGGGGTGGACTACTCCCTCTTCATGGAGATGTCGATGGAGATGACGTTGGAGGGGTAGGAGATCACACCGACGGCGCCCCGCTGGAGTTTTCCCCCTCCAATCTGGAACTTCTGGTCTCTGTTTCGGTGTTTCGGCGGCCCTCTTCTCCGTAAGGGTACGGGGGACCCTTTTTATAGTCGGTTTTAGGTCAAGACGGAGTCGGTAAGTCGAAGATGGAAGGAATTGGGGCCACAGGGGCCAAAAGGGGGCCTCTCACGCGGCCAAGGAATCTGGCCGCGTGGAGGGTCCTCTTTTGGGCCTCCTTGCCCAATTCTCATGGATCCTTCGCCCGCAAGTCTTCTCCTTCCAAGAAAATGACCCCCACAGATTTTCAGGTGATTTCGCGGAAGTTTGCCCCCTGAAACGTCAAAAATATAGAAAACGGGGTTTCTGACAGGCAGGGTTAGTTCCATAAAAGTTGGGGGACTTTGCAGTTTAACCCCAAAATACTATAAAACATTGAATTATACCCTTATATGATGCAATATGTAATAGAAAACCATGTGAAAATATGAAAAATTCATCTATGCATTTTACATGCATCAGTTGTGTATTTGTTTTTTTTCCTTCAAATTGAT
>JAPCYS010000876.1:0-11785 GCA_028641055.1 Alopecurus myosuroides
TCGGCCTCCTCTTCCCGTGCGAGGCGGAAAGTAGCCCCATCGTGGACGAAGGGCTGGTAGTCCATGGCGATCTCACGGTCTACATGGGACGAGAACCTGACATACAGGTCCCCGATGGAGGATGGAACCATGGTCACGTGGAGCCCAGGCAACGTGCCCCAGATGGCCTCCGCGAAAGAGGAGGCAGGGAAGGAGAAGGGCGCAAGAAACTCAGCGTAGACAACCGCCAGATGGCGTGCCGCGTCCATGTCACCTGGTGGCATGAAGATATCGATGTGTTCCGCACTGGCTTCCGAGAGGTCGTTGAATTCGACCTCCTCCTCGTCAGAGGCAAGATCCTCCACATCAACGGCATGTGGGGGAGGGGGTGGCATCTCCATGCGGAGCTCGGTGCGGACCTCACGCACAATGCGCTCGGCTAACAGCAGCTCGGTCAGGATGGGTTTGCCTTGGGCACTGGAGGGGCCGGTGCCGCACGTGGGCGACACCAGCTCCTCCTTAAGCGACGCGAGGAAGGATGGCGACACGATGAAGGTGGAGGCTGAGGGGTACAGGGTGACTGGGCGGGACGGGGTGGCGCGTGGCAAGGAGGACGTGGGGATGAAGGTGGGCTGGGGGAAAGGCATCTCGCAGTCACGGATGCGGTGGCCGGAGCGGCCGCAACCATGGCGTGGGCAGGGTCTTGGCAGCTGCGGACGAAGTGCTCGGCGAAAAGGCAGCAGCCGTCAAGACTTAGGGTTTTGAAAGGGGCGCGTGGAGTGGGAAGAGGGGGGAGGGCAGGCGGCATTTTAGCAACGTCGAGATAGGTCTTCGTAGGGGTAGCTGGGCATTGATCTCGTCTGTACCGAGTCCGCTGAGGAGGACGCGTTGCCATGAATGGCAGCAGGGAGCGCGAGAGTAGCATGGGCGGGGGCAACGTCCTCGTAGGCTACAGGGGCAGGAGAGGCAAGCACAGTTTCCGTCAGGGGGGGGAGGAGACACCTGACGAGACAGGTCCTGCAGTGGATAAATGTTCCTGAATGCGTATGCAAGGACGAGGGAGTAAACTTGGCCCACGAAATCCGAAGGAACCGGTTGGCAGCCGCAACCACGCAGGGAATGGGAGATGTCGCGCACGTCTACCTAGGAGGCTGATAGGTGGGGGCGAGGGGGTGAGGTGGCAAGCAGCGGTGGAAGCGAGATCGAGGGTTGCATGGAAACGGAGGCGTAATTGGCCGATGTGTTTTGGGCCGGCGGAGACGATGAACACAGCGACCTTCTCCGACGCCACCAAGACACGAAAGATGTTGTCAGACACGGCGGATGCGGTTAGACGCGAGGGCAGAGAACAGAAGAGGAAAGAGAGAATCTTAACAAGGGAGGAGGCGGAGAAGCACAACGAGGTGAAAGGGGGGTGACCTAGATCTCAACAGCCGCAGTCGGCGACGAGGAGGGGGCAACCACGATGGAGAAACGGCGGAGAGTGTAGTTTTGGAAGGCCAAACCTGGACCAATCTCAAGCTGGCGCGGGGCGGGTGGAGGGATGGACGCCTCACCGTCCTGCGAGGAGGAATCTTCTGGGTGCTAGCCGCTGAGGGGAGGAGAGGCCGGGGGGATGGCGCAGGTGCTGGGGTCTACGATCCGGCTCTGGACGCCGGCCGCCGGAGTGGCGGGGGCGGACACCATCGCCGTCTTCGCAAAATCCGTCGGGTGTATTTGATGCTTGCGGGTACCGCTATTTGTGTTGAACTCGAGCTCTGGAGCATTCTTCTTGGTGAGGGGCATCACGGTGTGATCCGTGGTTTTTGCTATTTCCTCTAGTTCTTCCTGCATCCCGAAAGATTGCGCGATCTCGTTGAATTCGATGTAGCACTTGTTGGATTTCTGAAAATCGCCGTCGATGGTGATTGTGCCATATTCTCCGGGTAGCTTGAGCTTCAAATATGCGTAATGGGGTACTGCCATGAATCTGGCAAACGCCGTTCGACCAAGAATGGCGTGGTACTGTGAGGGCCAGTCGACAACTTCGAAGTCGAGGAACTCTCGTCTGTAATTGCTTCGGTTGCCTAGCACCACCTCTAGGTTGATTGTTCCGAGTGGATGGATTACCTTTCCTGGTACTATCCCGTGGAAGGACGTCTCTGATTCTGCGAGTCCGTCCAAATTCTTGTTCATGCGCCGGAGCGTGTCTGCGTAGATGATGTTGATGCCGCTGCCTCCGTCCATGAACACGCGAGCCAGCTCGTAATTGCCAATTTGTGTTTGTATGACAAGTGCAGCGTGTCCTGGTCGATAGACTCGCGGGGGGTGATCTTCCTTGGATAAAGTTATCGGGTGCTCCGCCATCTTCAGATATTCAGTTTTTGTAGCTGGGGTTTGCACAGCCATGCACAACTGTCGCGTGTTTGTCTTCTGAGCTCTGCGGTATGGGCAGACTTTTTATATCATGCCTAAGAGGCCTGCTGGGTTCGGGTACCCGTTGGATCCTTGATTAGGGGCGGGTGGCGCTGGCAGCGCGGCTAGCATCGCGTTTTGGTTTCCTGCTAGGGGCAGGGTTCGCGATTGTTGAAATCCTTGAGCTCCTCCTCCGGGAAACTGCGGGTAACCCTGACTAGTGGCTGCTCTGTTTTTCTTCAGGAGAGCCTCGTGGATTTCGATGAACTTTTGGCAATCCTTGAGAAGGTGTGTAGCCTTAGTTTTGCCTGTGCGCTTATCTGTGAATAGATGTAGCGTGCAGTAACCGTCGAGGTCCTCCTTAGGGTTTTTTTCTTCTTGCTTAGGTTTCCACTCGCGCTTCCCACGATATCCGCTGTCGCGGTTTTTGGTGAACTCCGCTACCACGAATTCTTCTCGATCATCATGGTCGTAGTTCTTTCTTCTTTTCTTTTGGCCATGGCGGTCGTCATCACGCGCTGGGGATGAATCTTTCTCGTTGCGCACTGCGTCTTTGCCGTTTTCCCATCTATCGGCTATGGCCATTAATTCTCCCATGGTTTTGGGTGCTAGTCGCCCCAGTTCTTCCCTGAAACAGGTTCGCCGCGCTCCTTTGGCGAATGCTTCAACCGCGACTTCTTCTAATATATTTCCCGCTGTATTCCTCAGCGTGGTCCATCGCTGAATATATTCGCGAGTAGACTCGCCACTTTTCTGCTTGCAGGCTCGTAGCTCCTCGATGGTCGCAGGCCGTTTGTACGTTGCTTGGAAATTTTTGCAGAAATCCATGTTTCGGTCGTCCCAGGACCCGTAGCATGCTTTCGGCCTTCCTTCGAGCCAGCTGCGAGCTGCACTGACCAGGTGTAGGTTGAGGTACTGTATAGCTGTGTTTTTGTTCCCACGTTGGCATTTTACTGCCGTGAGGTAATCCGACAACCAGGCAGAAGGCTCCTGTGAACCGTCGTATTTCTGTACTTCTGTGGATAGCTTAAACCTTTTGGGTAGCGGTGCTTCGCGGATGCTGCGGGTAAAGCATAGGGCTCCGCAGACTTCATCATCGGAGGATGTTGACGGGGAGCGTGCGTGATTTCTGGCTGCCCGACCTTTATCGACCGATGTCCGATCGTGCATTGTATCCGGGCTCATCTCGATTGGCGTCTCTTCTCGGCTCTTTACTGCGATGCCGTGAGCGACTGCGATCTCGATCTTTTCGCGGGCTGCGATCACGATTTCCTCGTGGGCTGCGATCACGATTTCCTCGCGGGCTGCGATCATGATTCTTCCGTGGGCTGTGATCTCGACCTCTTCTCGGGCTGCGGCTACGGTCTCGACCTCTTGGGCTGCTATCGCTGCCACTCAGGCTATCTCCTTGTCGCCGGGCTTCTTTTCCCCGTGCTCGGCGGGGCGACCTTTCCTTGTCGGGTGAAGTCTCTCTGCGTCCGCGGGGCGCTTCATTGTTCTTCGGTTCGGCCGCCTTCCTGCGATCGTAGGAGGCAAGTTTTGCGGCTGCCATGCCTAGTCCTTTTTGTACTTACTTGTATTTTTCCGCGCGGGGATCGTTTTCCCCTGGTTGATTTATCTGCATGTTGGTAGCTGCGGCCAGTACTGCGGCTGCGGGGGTTTGCAGATGGATGTTTCCATCTTCGTCCACACGCATAAGTGATTTGCTTATTCCGCTTAAGGACTCGCCGTCCATAGTCGCGGTTCTCGATGCGCGTCCTTTCTTCTGGGGGCAGTTCCCGACGGAAGGTGATAGGGATAGCTGCGCTCGGCGTTGGCTTGACTCGTCCGCCATTCTTTTTCGCACGACCAGTTCTTCTCGAGCTTCCTTGATAGCAGTGGCCGCTCTCACTAGATGGTAGTGGTAGGCGACCATATCTTCGTGTGGGACCCCGGCTGCAGGTGGTTTGCTTGTGCGGATGGCCTCCTTTGCTCGGAGCCAGGCGTCTCGTGAAACATTGATCTCGGCGCGTTCTTTCGCGCTTTGTTCAGTCTCTGCGGGTGGCTGTTCCGATCCTGCCATGCAGACTTGAGCCAAACGTGGCTTGTGAGTCCTAGGCGTAACTCGAAAGGCCTTCCTGACCCGAGAGGGTTCCTCTGTAGAGAGGGTGTGGAAATTGCTGGTGTTGAGGCGGATTGACTCGCCACTTTTTGCCAGATAGGTTCGTGAGTCGACAACTCCTGGGCTGGAGATTGACTCAGATCCCGATTCTTCAGGGAAGTGGAGGATCCCGTCCTTGTTGGTGTAGAACTTGAAGCTCCCGAACGTCAAGGTGACGCTTTTCTCCAGATTGTTGAATTCCGGGCGTGATTCCGGCGAGTGAGGGGTGACTACGACAGATCCGATCCGAATCGGGTTGGTTGGGGTCGAAGTCGAAGGTTTCCAACGTGAGTTGGTTGTTGGTGAAGCCGAAGACGCCGGAGATCCAGCGCCCGCCATTCCCACAGACGGCGCCAATTGTCGAATCTGCATCTCAACAAGTCCCTCGGGTGAACCCATAGGGTTTCGAATAGGAGAACCTGTGGACGCTGGCGGCGATCGTCGGCTAGACAGGAGACACGATTTACCCAGGTTCGGGGCCCTCGTAGAGGTAAAACCCTTACTCCTGCCTCTGTCGATCTGTATTATCGAATAGATCGGTTACAATGGGGGATTGCTCAAGTCGAGAGTACGATCTCGAACTCAGGGCTTGATGATGCGGTATTGCTTGGTCCTCTCCCGGTGGCTCTCCTGGCCTTATATAGATGGCCAGGTCCCAAAGCGTACCCGGGGAGGACTCGAACTCTAAACCTAAGTCGGTTACAAGTTTCCTATCTTATCCCGCAAGGCATTGCGGGTGGGCTTCAACTGGGCCTTCTAGAGTAGTTCGAAGCTTCTCGTATTGGGCCTCAGTCTTGGGCCTAGGACCAGGTATCCTTATTTGTCGGGTCCAAGGTTCATCCCTTCGTCACCCGCGTCGCGGGAGCTATCCGCTTATTTTCGGGTGATGGGATCTGATGCAGCAAGTATGATATCACAAAGAAAGTAACAATATATTACATGTCAATAGAAGCTGAAAGTGAAGCCTTCTGCCTGTAAACATATTTAAAAAAAATGTAAGGATAAAATAAAGGTTCTTTGCAACTGTGTAATGCGCAGCTCACATCTAAAATAACGTGCAACTATGTGATGCCCAGGATCAAGCTGACGCAAACGACACAGGGACTATAAAATTACAAAAAAAAACAAATCATGGTCAGATGGGACTCTTTGGAGCGAGACTATTTTTCAGAACCGGCGGAGTTTGAAGAAATCATGATTGGGATGCTAACGAAAGCAACATGGGTGGAAGACCAAGTATGCAGCTAGCTCAAAGATAAACAACATTGTAGCCTCCCAGCATTGCCATGAATTGGAATTGAAAGAAATTGAGTATAAAATAGTATCATAGTTCAATTATACTGGCAGAGTAAGGCAACATAAGACATAATTTTCCCTATCGATATTTCAGAACATTCTTACACTATTACAGCAGAAGTTGCGCATTTGCTCTAGCAAGCACATAATAGCCAATGCATAAAAAAGGAGTGCATGAACATCATCAGCCAACCATCACAGACACGAAGAGAACATGCTGGGAACAACCCACATAGGTTGCACTCCGCTGCTGCAGCTTATGAAAACAAAGTTTGTTGTGTTGGAAGCAGGCTTGCCCAGCACAAATGCAGTCCAGTGTTCAGAATCATGGGAATAGCAGTACACATAGTTGCTCCTCCCTCCCCACCTCTCCGGGTTCATGAAAGATAATGGCTGGCCTCTTTTGTCGGTGCTGATGAAGATGGCCCAATTCCCCAAATCCTCTAGCTTCACACACTTTGGACTGTCAGTTAACTGGTCGAGGCGGAAGGCTTCAAAGGTATCCCCTCTCACTGGAAATGATCCCTGACACCCGACCAAGAGAAGCATATCGCTACACGCCACCAACCATAGGTTGTCAAGATGTTGTATGCTCGACATGATTTTTTTTTAGTTAGGATAATATAAAGGACCCCTCCCTCGGCCTCCTCTTCCCGTGCGAGGCGGAACGTGGCCCCATCATGGACGAAGGGCTGGTAGTCCATGGCGATCTCACGGTCTACATGGGACGAGAACCTGACATACAGGTCCCCGATGGAGGATGGAACCATGGTCATGTGGAGCCCATGCAACGTGGCACAGATGGCCTCCGCGAAAGAGGAGGCATGGAAGGAGAATGGCGCAGGAAACTCAGCATAGACGACCGCCAGATGGCGCGCCGCGTCCATGTCACCTAATGGCACGAAGATATCGATGTGTACTGCACTGGCTTCCGAGAGGTCGTCGGACTCGACCTCCTCCTCGTTAGAGGCAAGATCCTCCACATCAACGGCGGGTTGGGGAGGGGTGGCATCTCCAAGCGGAGCTCGGTGCGGACCTCGCGCACAATGCGCTCGGCTGACAGCAGCTCGGTCAGGATGGGTTCGCCTTGGACACTAGAGGGGCCGCTGCCGCACGTGGGCGACACCAGCTCCTCCTTCAGCGAAGCGAGGAAGGATGTCGACACGATGAAGGTGGAGGCTGAGGGGTACGGGGTGACTGGGCGGGACGGGGTGGCGCGTGAGGCGCGTGGCAAGGAGGACGTGGGGATGAAGGTGAGCTGGGGGAAAGGCATCTCGCAGTCACGGACGCGGTAGCGGGAGCGGCCGCACCATGGCGCGGGCAGGGTCTTGGCAGTTGCGGACGAAGTGCTCGGCGAAAAGGCAGCAGCCGTCAAGACTTAGGGTTTTGAAGGGGCGCGGGGAGTGGGCAGAGGGGGGAGGGGGGCGGAATTTTGGCCGATCAAAGCAGCACTCTAGACATGAAGCTTTATTAAGCAAGTAATAATAGAGTAAAGATTACAAACAGAGGTCACACGACCCAACATTACATCAGACAACGGAAGGCAAATGCCTAAGAGGCCGCAACATAAGGCGACGTCCCAGCCCGGAGATTCCAGGCTGCTACCTGGGAAACCCCAAACTATCCATCGATGTCCACGTTGAAACACCACCGATGTGAGGAACTCCACCTGAACCAAATTGAAGCAAACATGAGTAGTGGAGGTACTCAACAAGACTTAACTAACCTATTATATATCTGCTTTTTCATAAAGGGTTTATGAAGGTTGTTTTGCGTAAAGCCAACTTTGTTTCGAATAGAGGAAGACTGAGAAGTTTTTCACAAATCTTTTTAAAGAACACCCTTTCCTCGGGTATTGCCTTCAGAACCTTCGAAGCATCATCTTAAGCACCCGATAACTGGAACCACCTGTTGAAACTAAACATTCATTGCCAACATCTTTTACGTCATGTTCAAGTTATCTATGATCTCACGATCCGTCACCAAGTCGTCCTTAACCGCGGACACGGCTTTTCGAAAAGATTAAACCCTGCAGTGGTGTACAACTTTACCCACACGTATCAACCGACTCTTAATGCCAAGCTATTGGCACAATTCCGACGAAGTGCCGGCAGAGGGTGGCTGACCACGATCCTTCCCTTGCTTCGCCTATTCCATGAGTCGCTCCGAGCAGAGATGGACCGCCAATAGGGAGTGGTCATCTCCTGTCGGGTCTCTATCGTTGTGCGCAATGCTCGACGGTTACCTACCCGAAGAGCGCCGATACACCACCACGTCCTAGTTTTGAAAACATTTTAATATTCTCCGCAAATCCAAATGGAACGCTCGAACTAGGCAACTCATGGAACAAACTAGACAAGTTGAAACCGAGGGGAATCCAATCCCCGTGTGGTTGCACGATCAGTCTTGGCTTCAAAGGCGAGAACTCGCTCCTAGGGGCATGAACGAGGCAAATCACCACATCCCATGTGGCAACTCATCCAAGCCTTTAATCATATTAAACACACATCTCAGACCTTACCACGTCATCCTGTCATACTAGATTCATTTCGTAACTCTAATTCATCAACCGGATGGAGCAGAGATCAACAGACATATATGACTAAGCATGGCATATTTGAGGCTCTGGCGATACACACAAACAAATCCTATGTCTGCTAGGAGCATGGGATCAGGATATCTGGGTTGTGCAAATAAATAGGACAACTCTATCTACTGACTCAAGATACTTTGTAAAAGCATGCATCGTACGAGAAGGAAAACACTTCGAAAACATATATGGGCAGATAAGAGGTTATGCTTGCCTTGCTTCAAGAAAACCAGATAAAGTCTTCAGGGATAAGTGCTTGAGTTTGTTGTTTACACCAAGTATTCGGCAACAGGGGTGTCAAACTTCTCTCCGGATTCGAGGTCTACCGATAAGAGCAAACACCGGAAACAGAGAGAACAACACTCAATACAGGCATCGATGCAATGCTCAATATGTACGCATAAAGATTTGAATGCATTAGAGAGAATCCCTAAACATATTTCATGGGTTGCTAGGGTTCATATGTTAAGAAAACAGTTTTAGTGAATTTAGTCCCGAAGTGGACCTCGGAGGCCGATTCGGGCAATTCTGAAAGTGAGACTAATTTTAATTGCTCAAAAGGGTGTGAAAACACCATAACTAGATTGCATTTGTCATTCTAAGCATTTTTACATATAACTTGTAATTTTCTAATTTTCTTAAATAAAAAACTTATTTTCTTTATTTTTAATGATTTAAATAATGGTCAAAATTCAACTTTGTCAAAAATGTGTGCAAATGACATAAACATGTAGATTATATTTTTCTATACAAAATGGTATATTGAACACATTTTTCTGATTGGCCAATTAAAAGATATTGCATTTATAATTTTAACTCTTTTTCTGAAATTTGAAACAGAGGTGGGGTCCATGTGTCAGTACCATTTCATTTAAAATATTTTAAATAGAAAATAGGCAGTGACGCAAGCATGACGTCGTGATGACATCATCCTGGCACAACTCCTCATAGGTGCCAAGCAATCGACAAATCCGCGCGAAATTTCAGGAATCGAACTCGCCCACGAGGTAGAGGAGACCGAGGGGGAGATGGGGGTGGTCGCAGCTGACCAAGAGGTCGCTGGAAAGCTCGCCGGCGAGCTCGAGCGGCGACGGCAGACGGAGGTTGGCGGGGAGGGAGTGAACCAGAGGGGGAGGGAGGAGGAGGGAGCCACCAGGGGGTGCGGAATCTCACCCTGAGCGTGAAGAAGGGGTCGGGGACGCGAGGAGGGCCGGCAATCGCCGGCGGCGAGCGGAATCCGGCGGTGGCCGTGGCGCACTCCGGCGAAGAAATTGAGGCCTCCCATGGCTCCTCGGGGGCCGCACGAGCTCGAGTCGAAGGAGGGGAGACGGTGAAGCTAATGGAGAGCTCGGAGGGGTGCGGGGGAGGGCGTACTGCCGGCGATGGGCGACGGTGACCGGCGGTTAGGGTTTGGGCGTGGGCTTGGCGTGTTTCCGGTACAGAGAAGGAGAGGGGAGGGCTTGTGAGGAGGGAGGCGAGATGGGGACTTCTCCCTCGACCCCTATCCGCACGGGAAGCAGTAGGAGGTGGCAACCGCGGCGACGTCATCGTCTTGCTGTCTACTGGCGCAAGGAAGAAGACAAAGGCGCCATTTCCGAAAACCCCCCTGGAAATACAAAAACTGCGAAAAGGTCCTTTCTCCTTTTAAAACAGCACACTAAAAACAGTTTTGAGGGCCTTTCTGTAAAAGGAAAAATTTGACAAAAATTATTTTAAGTTCCTTAACACATATACAACCTCAACATATTTTTGGTTGGCAAAAATTGCACCATTTTAAACCATCAAATTAAATTGGCACTTTTAAGTGATTTTAATAAACTTTGTTATGAAATTTTAGTGCACTGGTTTTAAATACAAACAGGGGTTCAAAATGCATGCATGACATGATATGAGCACAAACACAAACACACAAACTTTTTATTACAAAAAAGGTGGATGTTACAAGTCTACCCCCCTTACAAGAATCTCGTCCCGAGATTCCTAGGTTTTAGCAAAGAAGGACGGGTACTCAGATCGTAAACGATCTTATCGTTCCCAGGTTTCTTCAGCTTCAGAATGATGAGACCACTGAACCTTGAGGCACTTGATGCTTCGGCATCGAATCTTACGTTCAGCTGCCTCGAGGATACGAACAGGACATTCTCGGTAGGTCAGATCGTCCTTGAGATCAATGTTTTCATGATCAACACCACGGTTGGAATCTTTGAATCAATGATGGAGTTGTGAGAAGTGGAACGTCGCATGAACCCGTGGAAACGTTGAAGGTAGGTGGAGACGATAAGAAAAATTTCCACTTTTTGCAAGAGCAGGGAAAGGACCAACATAGCGAGGCGGTAATTTTCCCTTCATGACATCACGATGAACACCCTTCAAAGATGTGACTCGAAGATAGGATTGGCCGCCAATATCATAACAAATATCTTGTTGACGGTCACCATAACTCTTCTGGCGATACTGAGCAGCTTTCAGACGTTCACGGATGATACGAACTGTTTCTTCAGTCTCATTGATCAGGTTCTTTGGTCCAAAGAATTGTCTTTCACCGGTTTCTTACCAATTTAACGGAATTGAATAGCTTCTACAGTAGAGAACTTCAAACGGAGCTTTGGCTAAGATAGCTTGGAAGTAGTTGTTATAAATGAATTCGGCAGATGGAAGACATTTCTCCCAATCATTATCAAAGGATACAACACAAGCTTGAAGCATGTCTTCGAGAGTTTGGTTCAGACTCCCGAGGTGATCACTACTGGATGACTGATAAATTATGGTGGAATGTAGAAGACTTCCCATAGCTTGCTTGAAACTTGCCCAGCCCTTGGAAGTAAACAGATTTCCATAATCAGAAAGGATTTTCTTAGGAACACCATGAAGAGGTATTATGTGAGAGACATACAAATCTGCCAGTTGTTTAGCATTGATGCCCTGATGGATAGGAACGGAATGAGCAACCTTTGACAGATGATCAATCATTACCCAGGTAGCGGTGTGTCCCTGATCATTTCTTGGAAGACTAACAATGAAAGTCATCTCAACTTCATCCCACTTTCAAACAGGAATAGGTGTGGGGTAGAGAGTAGCAGCTGGTCTTTGATGTTCAGCTTTAGCACGACGACAAACATCGCATTCAGCCACAAATTGAGCGATGTCTCGCTTCATCTTGGTCCACCAGAACCTTTGACGTAGATCACTGTACATTTTGGTGCTACCATGATGAACAGAGAGAAGTAACTCATGAGCTTCACGGAGGATAAGTTGTTTCAGACTCTGTTTCTTCGGCACAACAATATGTTCACCAAAATAAACGGTACCTTGATCATTAACAGAGAAACATGTAGGAACTCCACGAGAAATCTTTCTCTTGACCAAGGTAATACTTAGATCCCGCT
>JAPCYS010002637.1:0-11765 GCA_028641055.1 Alopecurus myosuroides
TGTTTTACTCGTATTTCTTATCAACAGTGTGTAATGTGGTTATCTTGCTGCCATCATGGAATTGCAGCGATGGGGGGGCATGCATCATGCTTTTTTTTAATAACATTACTTACATTATTACTCGAACGTACAGAAGAGTTTTTGTTACATTCAGGTTTGGTTTGTTGCAGCACGCAGGTAGGTATAGAACCCACATGCATAGACATTGGACTGTTGCCTGAACGTCACAGAACGTCTTAACTTGGCTAATCAACAGCAAGTCAGCAACCATGGTGTCCGCACAGTTAACCTTGAAAAAAGATACTATCAGGAATAGTTTTTCTTATTTTTATTGCAAACTTTGGGTGGAAGTGCTACCGTGATGTTCGTACGGTTAACCTTCAAGAAAACGAGATAAGGAATAGTTCTTCTTAGGTTTTGCATTTCTTCAACTGTCCTTGCAATTGCAGACTTTGGGTCCAAGAGACTGAACACAGAGGGTGTTTGTAGCTAATCTCTAGCCAAAAAACACAGATTTTGGGTGGAACACTACCAGGCCGAATCACCTCCACATACCTATGTTTCCATCAGTACTGCCACTTTGGCCAGCCCCTTTTTCTTTTCATTGTATTTCCAAAGCTAGTTTAAGCAGACCGGACAGGGAAAAACCCATTATTTCCATAGTTCCAAGGAAACTTAATCATCTCCGTCATACGTTAGCATTTTTTTTTTGTAAGAACCTCTTCTGCATTTGGTTGGTGTAACATTGATCTCTGCATCTCCTCCTTCCATCTCTTATTTGCAGGGTCTAACAAATCTGATACGCATTTGCATCTGGAATGGTCTGCCAATCATCCTGCTAGATCTTATCTTTCAACCTGAAATCACTCTCATATTACTTATTTTTTACAGAAGATCTAGACAATGCGTATGTGATGTCTTACCAACTTAGGAAAGAATTGTTTATGAAAACCTTGTCTATTAGATCACCATTTGGAAAATATTTGGATTTTAGTAACCGTACACCAAGACTGCCTGGTTACTCAATTATCCACCAAGCTAGTTTAGCCAAATATGGATTTGGTAAAGAGGCAAGTATCTTTAAAGCCGATGCTCCCCATGGCCAGTGTACTTTCTTGCACCACAAATTTAATAATGTTTTCTTCGTTGGACCTGACATATATTTTTCAAACCAAACGGAGCACCTTTTTAAAAAAAAATAACAAGACCGAAGGGGGAGACGCCACCCCGGCTTGTCATTAAGGTAGAAGTGTGACTCGAACCCGTGACCTGGCGCTTGGCGCTTTAGCCTGCCGACCATCCGGCCACGGAAGAGTTCACCTTTTTATTTTTATTTTTTTTTGCTGGAAAACTTTCCATCTTTTATTCTTCCAATCCAGGTCTAACAATCCCAAATACTTTTTTATCATACAATATTGTGTCACCGTCGTGTACCAAACCATGTAGTGCCAACATAAGGGAGCTCATTGATGCGCAGCCACTGTGGCATGATTTTTTTTCATTGTCACTAGGCCGCAGACACCCCTTTAATAGGGCAAGCTTGATCCTCATTACAGATGTTCATTTCACGAATATTTACTAACTAATCTCATGCTCTGACAAAAACTATAAGCCATGAGCAACAAATACGAACGAGTACGGAGAAACATGACCCCCCTTGACACAGCCCCCTCATAGAGCTAAAACTCTTTAGCCATTTCTTCTGAAACCATACCGAGAATTTACCAGTTCATACAAATGTCATGATCCATCAATTCCATTTATCCACAAAGCTAATTTTTCCTCAAGGCCGACTCCAAAAAGGTCCGGTCTACTTTATGATATGCTTTCATCAAATCCAATTTTAAGCACAAAATTTACCTTCATAGGCTATAAGGATAATATCCACTAATAGCCTGGCTAAATGGATTTAGCCTGATTTGGCCTCTTAACCGCTAATCGACCGTCTATGGGGCCAAATATTTTGGTCCAAAATTTGTTAGCCCTTTCCAATTTTGGAGCTCAAATCAGCCGCTCCTATTTGTTGAACTCTTCCTTCGAGGTGCAAGTGTGACCCATGCCATCCTATTTTAGAACTATTAAACTATGTCATGAATATCTGCTATTGAACTCATGTTTACTCATACCACTTATGTGACAATGTTATTACGCTATGCATCTAAGAATAGCGATATATGTACGATTATATGTTACCGAATTTTTGAATTTTTCAATGTGTAGCAAAACGTCTATATGGTTATCGCCCGGCTGTAGCACGGCTATAGCCTTTCGGAGCCGTTGAAATTGTCGGGGCTAAATGGAATAACCCTCTATAGCCTTTCCTACCATTTTCAAAAAAATATCCTTTCGTACTGTTGGGACAAACGCTGAGCACGCACGCCCCGCTGCCAGAGACAGCCCCACCAAACACAACACGGAACATTCGCGCACCTTCCACCGCTCAGCCTACACGCTACCATTGAAAAGTCCTGCAAGCCTCTAGATTTTGGCCTCCACCATGATCGCCTTGACCACCTTCATGGAGGATTGGGTGTCTAACTCGCCCCAATCCTCTAGTCCCTCTCGCCCCGACTGGAGGCCCTCCATGTGGAGACAACTCTCGTGCTACCATCATCGGCAGCAGCCCCTCCACACTGCTCGGCCAATGACAGAGCCCGTGAGCAGGTGATCATTAGATTCCTCTTAGATTGTGATTTTGTTAAAAAAGATTTGGCGTCTCACTCAGTTTACTTTTACTATTGCATCGCCTATTTCTACTCCACATATATTCGGCAATTGGTTAAATGGGTTGGACAAGCTATCTAAATCATCTATACGCATAGGAGTATGTGCTTTTCTTTGGGCGATTTGGAATAGCCGTAATGGGGTGATGTTTAACAATTAGATGGTTGAGAAAAATTGCACGTAGTTCATCGAGCTATTTACTGGATCACCATGTGGTCCAACCTTGTACCTATGGAGCGACGCCAGCGTTTCGACTCTGGATGCACTCGGCTGATGGTGGTCGTTCGGGTTATCTTCAACACGGGTGGCTAGTTTCGCACTAGAAGATTAAACTATGCGTGATAGAGTTTTTCGTTTCTTCCGTTGGCTCATTCATGTAGCCACACTATTTGATCCATGATTTGCATCGGCAAACATGCCTTTTGTACGCTGTTTTGGATAACACTTATTAATCTATAAAAATAAGTCGTATGCATCATCATGATGCAGAGGCTTGGTTACCCGTTTCAAAAAAAAAGAGTTCCTGAGGGGAAAGGTGATCTGCCATTCAACACCTGCCACGAAGGGCTAACAACATGGATAACTAAGCTATATGTATTAAGGCCAGCGCTAGGTGCAGGTCGCCCTAGATTAGACAAATTTAGATCCCCTCGTGAGTCGTCTGATCGTCATCCAACGCACAGAAACTAGCACATCACAATTTTGCACTTTAGCCACTCTGTTTTTCGGATATAGAACCCGCACTCCACAGCAACCCCACTTAATCGAAGGGGTATATTGGGTTGTCCCCAGTCATCTCGATAATTACAGCAAAACTGCCATTGCAACAAATTCACTGGTATCGCGACAAAAATTATCGCTCTGTGTACAATTTTTTTTTGTGCAACAAATTGTTCCAAAAATATTCGAAAAATAAGTAATGTTACAAAGAATAGTTAAACAATATGTTCATTGCGTTACAACAAAAAAGTTTAGACAATTCAACAAAAATCACATCCTATTGCAACAACAATAATATTATTTACATGAATTAAAAAGTTGGTAAGTAACAAAATAATTTGTCACTGTTTCAGTTGCAACAAAAATCAGCACATATTTCAACAAAAAAGTAAATCAATAGCAACAATAAAATCACATTTTTACAGCATGTGAAGGAGCTCATAAACATATCATTCCAAATGAATTATAAATACATATGCATTTGTCTAGAAAATCATTCAGAAACATTGCAACATCTCGTTTGTGCTTTCTCAACAAAATATGGGCAAAACTGTTATAAAATTTTAATACGTACGCAATATTGGCCGAACATGGTGAAAACACTTAGCGTGTGTGGCTGCTCCTAGTTACTAGCTCGAGCCCTTCAGTTCGGTTCAAAAGACAAAAACTGGCCCAAAAAAAACTGCTTCTTATTGGACCCAACAGACAAGAGGATAAGGCCCAACAGGGGCAGCGCGCAGCGCGAGCTCTATAGGACGCCCATTGCGAGTCCTATTAGCACTCACCCGCACGAGTTCCCTCATATGGGCCGGCCTATCAGCTAAATGGAAAACTGAAAATAAGAGCGCAAAGAAGGGGAATCTAACCTGAGACCACAGCATAAGGTTCCTACGGGAACAGCCAGCAGGCCATGTCGCGGTAATGTCAAAATTTCTCTTTTATCCTCTTTATTCTCTCTGTTTTACATTTATCCATTTTATTTTCTGTTTTTTTCTTTTGTTTTATTCTTTCATTTTTTTTTCTGTTTTTTATATTCCTAGTTTTATTTTTTAAAATCTTAATCATTTTTTGTTTCTATTTTGCTGAACTTTTCTCCAACGTGGAAGCATTTAAAAAATCAGAACCATTTTCAAAATTGGTACCATTTTTGGTTCACTGTTTTTTTTTTGGTTAATCGGTATTTTTGGTGCATCAAAATTTTTGGTTCATTATTATTTTTGGTTCAGCAGTTCTGGCATTTTCGGTTCACATGCATTTTTTGTTCACTATTGTTTTTGGTTCCAACATTTTTCTATTTACTGGCCATTTTGGGCTTACTATTATTTTTGAGTTCACATACATTTTTAGTTCATTATTTTGTTCACTAATACTTTCTGTTCACCGGTATTTTTTGTTCATCACCATTTGTGATTCACTATAATTTTTTTGGTTCACCAACATTTTTAGTTCCCTATACCACGTGTGTGATCTGTTCACCGGTATTTTCTGTTCATCGGTATTTTTGGTTTACCGTTATTTTTGGTTCACTGTTATTACACTTCTCCCGATTAGTTCAGTCGAATTTTTTTGTTTTCAAATTTCTGGTTCATATGTTATTTGATTTACCATTTTTTTCGGTTGCTAGCGCTATCCATCAGATTAAAACTCGTGGTAGCTAGCTCCGGTCCTCTCGGTTGCATGTGAACTCTCTGGTACTGTAAACCAAATTCTGCCCGACGCACTGGGCCAGTTGTCAAGGTCCATGAGCGAGTGGAGCTGGGCGAGTCGACGGTAGCACTCGCTAGAAGCGCTATATAGGGGATCCCGCACGCAGCGAACAAGCCAGCGACCTACGGTTCGCTAGCGTAGGGCGCCCTAATATTAACGTTTTCCATGTATTAATGGATAGGGATATATTAATTTGTTTCCTTGTTTATTGGGGCGAACATTCGGCCTTGTTGGATTTGGAACGTGTAAGGTAATAAGGATGGTAATTTGTTTCTGGTTAGCACTGTGTTTTGTTTTTTTTGGTTGAGAACTTGTTAGTACCGTGTTGGACTTAATTGGTATCAGTTGATTTTGTGTTGGATACAAACGGCAAGCCATCCCTAACCGAATACTCGTTTGTCCATAAACCTAGATCGTCCCTGGCTCCCGGCCTGTTCTGCTGCAACACCAAAACTAATCCCCTAAAACAAATCTTAAAACCCACCCACGTCCTAGGCACATGGGCAGGCGGCCGGGCATGGACGATGGCGGCATCAACACGCATACAGTACCCCATGCAGATCCGGTGAACCAGCGGGACAAGAAGACCAAGGCCAAGACAGGGTGCTACGCCTTTTGGATCACCGTGGCCGTCTGCGTCGTGATCCTGACCTGCACCATCGTCCCCATCCAGTACTTCGGCGCCCACGTGCATTACTCCATCGCCATAGACTCCGTCTCCGGCCATGACCCGACGACGGGCCTCTCCTTCAATCTCACCCTCGCTGTCGCCTCTGGGAGCTTCGGGGCCAAGGCTTGCGTCGACCCCGGCATGTACATGGAGGTGTTCTACCATGGCGTGCAGCTCGCCGCCAGCGAGGCCCAGACAGGGCGACTCTGCGCCAGGCCGCGGAAAGCGGCGGAGCTGCCGGTCGTAGCTGTGGCGACAGAAGTGCCGTTGGGGCAAGTGCTACACGATCTTGTGGCAGACATGCAGCAAGACGCGGCGGCGTTCGACGTCATATTACATGTCCCGGCCGGGTCCTACGGCGGCAAAGCATCGGAGTACGCCGTGAGATGGGCTTCGGTGTGCAAGGGCCGGCGGGTCGGGGAAGCTGCCGCGCCATGCGTTTCGCCCAGCCAAGAGGCAATGTTTGACTAGCTAGGGCCATTAGTTGATCCGTGTATTACTGTTTAATCTATCAATATATGATCTAGTAGGAGTAGTTGTCAATTGATCGCTCAGTCTAAAAAAACTAGATGATTCCCCGCGCGTTGCTGCGGGAATCCGTGGCATAATATTTATCAATATCCAAATTCTGAAACCTGAAACAAATGAGGTTTAAATATATTTTTACAAAAAACATTAGTACGCTATGATGTAAATATTGACGATCCTAGCAAGAAAAAAATATGTTTAACCTTGTCTATGGGCATGTGGTTTTAGAATACAGCTGCATAAGTCAGATGCTAAACACAAATATTGAAAAAAGTGACGATCTTTATGTAGATGCCACTTGAAATATACGCCTCTCAATCATTCATATTTTTCCTATTAATCGTAGCCCAACCTGCAATACACAAATTGATAATATAAAAATCATACAATATTTGCAGCTTCAAGAAGGGAAAAAAGACCAGACCAAAATTGAAAGAAAAATATTAGCAGAACCAAATTTGATAGGCATGTTAAGTAATATTTGCTTACCAAAACAGTGGATGCTCTGTGTCTATATAGAAGAATGGAAACTCAAATTAATAAATTAAATAATGAAACAGATGATGACAAGAAGGAATAGTTCGGGCCACAGGAAAATAAAAATTGTGACCTTGTCCGATGATTTTCCTCTATATTTCACATTTTGTGAATCCTTCCCGTGCGCTCTAAAACGCATGAACCCAACAGGTTGGTCTTCTGCTTCTTTTACAACTGCTTCTCTCTTGATCGATTATGAGACTTAAGCATGGTAAGGAATAAGAGGGAAAAACATAGCTCGAACCTGAGGGTCTGACAGGTTGTAGCTGCGCACAACAACGCACCTGCGTCATGTTGGAATTTGAGCTGCTCCTTGGTTGTCCGGACCTATCGCCGAGCTTGCAGTGTCTGCTTCAAGTGCAAGCGCTGGCCTTTACATCCATCTTCTTCCCTCTTACTCACATCCAACCTGTCGATGTGGACAGAAGAAATAAGAGTCAGCTCTATGAAAAAGGAGATTGAAAAAGGTGCCACACACAATCGGTGGAAAAGAGAGAATTTTCCATGAGTTTATAGGAGGTAGTGGCAGAGAGAGGAAGGGGCGACCCAGTTAATAATTCACGAAGAAGAAGAATCGTCCAAGGCTAACCTTGGTGTAATGGATTAATGATTTTTTTTCTGGTGCGAGTCGTTAAAACTGGAGGAAATGCATGTGGGTCATTCTTTTTGCATTCTGGTGTAATGATTAATTTTATTTTCCTTTAGCTGACGTGGTATATTCATGACGTGGAGAGCTGCATGTTTAGAGAAATAATTTAGTGGGTTGCCTCTATTTAGTTATATAAGATATATTGATGGTTCAGTTGCCAAATAACCTGTTCCGCTGGCACGCATGTGAGGCAAGTAATGATTAGTAGGGAAAAAAAGATGCACGCTTCGCTCCCCATGGCGACGCCGCGCCCGCTGGGGGTTGCCCACAGCGGCGCGGGCCCTCCGCGCCAGCGGTCCCTTGCTTCTTGCCACGTGGCTGCGGATATAGGTTCTGGGTGCTGGCCGGTGAGATCTCGGACGAGAAGGAAGAGCTCCCCTCGGTCCACTCGGTTTAACCGAGATCTGGCCAGGAGCCGCGGACCCTCGGGGATTTCCTCGACCCAGTGCGGGAGAGTGTCCGCCCTCGGCCAGTGCGGCGCCGCGCCGCCATTGCGCCTGGTGGGAAGGGACCTCGCTTTGGCCAAGCGGGGTTGGGCACAGTGGCGAAGCCAAGACTTGAATTCCATGCAGTCAATGTGAACTTGTGTAGTCAAATCTACGAAAAGTAACGGGTACTGTGGATTTCTTTGGGTCAAAGATGCTTACAAATAGGGTGTAAAGTTCCACCTTGGCAATGGCGAACTACTTCGCTTCTGGACAGACCACTGGACTAGGGAGAGTTCCCTCGACGTCAGTTTTCGGATCTTTTGGCTATCTCTGCAGCTCCTTATATTCTGGTTGCTCAAGCCTATGTTCCCAACGGGTGGAACCTGAGGTTTACGCATTACATGGGCCGAGTGGAACTTGAACAGTGGCATAGCCTGGTCGAGCTGATTGGGGAGGTGGAGCCCGGAGAGGATGGCGACGGAGTTTCTTAGGCTTTAGAAGCCTCGGGACATTTTTCTATGAATTCCCTATACAGAAAGCTTTGATCCGGCGAGCGTAACAATTAAGCAGTGGAGAGTTGGAAGGTGGAGGCCCTCTTGAAAATTTGTATTTTTCTCTCGCAACTGCCTCATAACAGCTTACCCTTGAATGATCAGGTTGCGCTCCTCCACGGGCCATCCAATGGGAAGTGCGCCCTTTGTGGTCTCCCGGAGGACTCCAACCACATCTTCCTTGTTTGGAGTGTTGCGATTGAGGCGCTAGGAATGTCTTGGCAGTCGCTGGTTTTCTCGAACATAACTCAGATTTTATCGGGAACCGTTCAGAATTCTAGCTTGAAAATGAACATGAAAGTGATGGGTCCAATAAATGCGGAAGTTACATTTTTTGGGGGAAATTTACATATGAATTGAAAACTTTTTATTATTATGATGATGAATTTGTCAATTGGGTATTGTAGATTTGACAAGTTATTTTGTGTCTAGATCATTGGATTTATTGCAAATTTTCTCTTTTATGTTTTAGATTTCGCCCATCCTCAAATATCCAACACATGGGGTTAAATAATGGCCTGATTTATAATATGGGCCAAGTCTGGCTATAAGAGTTTACTGTTTCTCTACTTGCCGTTAAATTCAATCCCAAATCGCATTTCCCATTTCTATAAATTAGGACTAATGAACTCAGTTTTTATCTGAATTCTGAAGGGAACAGTCGAGTCCAAGAAAAATCTCCATCTCATCTTCGATATTGAACCAGGGATTTAGGTATGTGTTCCCGTAAAATATTACCAACTTTCCGCAGCTTTCAAGTAATCCAGCGTGCAGTTAGGATTCCCAATAGGAAACGACCTATGTTCTGGCGCAAAGCCAAACCTTCCCTCAAAACAGATCTAAACCTACATACACATGGGCAGGCGTACCGAGATGGACGATGTGGAGAGGCAGACAGCCCATGGAGATCCAGAGATCCTCCACAAGAATACCCTGCAGGCTGCCGGCGACTGTTGCTCCATCTTCTGCATAGTCGTGATTGCCACCCTCGTGATTATCGTGTGCTCAAGCGTCCTGATCCAATACTACACGGTCGACGCAAATTACTCTGTCGCAATCGATTCCGCCTCCGGCCTTGACCCGACGACAGGCCTCTCCTTCAACCTCACCGTGGGCATCACCTCCTATATTCACGGCTCAAAGGCGTGCATCAACCCTGGCATGCACGTCGAGGTGTATTACCATGGCGTCCAGCTCGCCGCCAGCCCGGCCGAAGCTGCCGGATTCTGTGGCTTCGCCGAGCCGGGGAAGACGGCAGAGAAACACGTCCTGGCGATGGCCACCGGGGTGCCCGTGGGGCGGCCGATGGAGAGACTTGTGGCAGATTTGAAGCAAGACGCCGCCGTGTTCGACGTCGCGTTTCACATCCCCGTAGGTTCATACAGCGGCGGGATGGCGTGGTACTACGACGTGAAGTCGGTGTCGACGTGCCAGGGCTTGCGTGTCGGTGCCGCCGCCGCGCGGTGCGACTCCCCCGACCAAGAAGAGTTGTTTGTTGCCTAGCCTAGCCTAGCCTAGCTAGTAGATTATTCGATCCGAGTATTGTTTTCTTATTATTTATACTAGAAAAATGCCTACAGTTTATGTTTTATTGAGGCCCCTCTTTATTGAATATCTATAACTAAACTATTTGGAACTCCTACCTGGAACTGGAAATATAACAATCCATGTCTAACTTGCCTAACAAAACCTTTCCCTTCCACCTCCGTGCCACTAATAAAAAATAAATATTGGAGTGGATTTTTCTCTTTTGCAGATTGTCATTTTAAATACACATAACTTAAATTCGAGTTTGAATGTTCATCCACATACGCGTGTACAAATTTGCCCTAACGTACACAGGTTTCTCATATGCAGATGGAGAAGAATTTTCACAAATTCTTCTATACACTAGATTCATCTAGCACACCGGCACCAACAACATTCACGGGTTTTGGTCGAGTAGGAGTACAATATAGCATTTAGAGCATCGCCAGCCGCCCCCAGGAGCCCCCCCGGCCGCCCCCCTAGGAGTCCATTTTTTTGCGCCGGTGCTCAGCTTTTCGGCCAGCCGCGCTCCCAAATGTCCAAATAGCGCTGGTTTGGGCATAAAATTGAACCCGCGTACCCTGGCCGAACCTAGTGCGTCGGGGGCAGCCGGGGAGCCGACGGAAAGGGAAATGATGTAAAAGCAAAGCGCGGCCATTTTCCTCGCCATCAGCCCCCCCCCCCCCGTCAGCGAGATAGAACCCGGTCATCCTTATCGCCTCCGCTCTAGCGTGCATCGACGATCCACGCGGCGCGGTTGAGCAGTTCAATCGGCCCACACGGCGGAGTTACGGCGTTGCAGCCGTCGCTTCGGCTATCCCGCTCGCTCGCCATTACATAATGCTACCATCCCGGCGCCGGAGGCCCACACTTCTCGCCATCCTCGCCCACCTTCTCTCGCCAACCTTCGCAGGGTCTACGGATTGCACGGCGCATGCTGCACGTGTGCAAGGCCCGGCGGCTGCACCAGGCCAACTTCCACGCGCCGCCAGGCATGAGCGCACCGAGGACATGGCGGCTCAGCGCTGGCGGTGTCCATGTGCCTCCGCCGCCCACCAGCTCCAAGCGGATCGCCGAGATCGAGAAAATCAGGGAGGGCATGCCGGAGGACGTCCGTCGACAGCCACAGTGGCATCCGGCCAACAACGCCGCCTGGGCGGCGTTCTTCCAGGAGAGCTATAAGGAGGAGTTGGCGGAGCTCCCTGCCGGCGGCCTGGTGTCGGGGCGCTATAACGCGTAGGGCCACCTTATTTGGTAGAGCAAACCCGGGCGCACTCTCGCCATCGTCCTCGCCCACAACGAGTGGCTGTTGCGCAGACGGAGGGCCGCCGCTTCCTCCTCACGCCATCGTCATCGCTCGCCCGCGGCCCCTTCTGCCCTCTCTCCATCGTCAAGGCCGAGCCAAAGGAAGCGCCGCCGTGTTTCCGTACTAGGAGCATGAGCATCATCATCAACGAAAGGTGCACTCCGCAGCTCCTTATTCTCTGTTATAAAGACACATCCCAAGAGTTACACCAGAAAAATACTATACCAAGAAAGTAGGGGGTCCATTCTCACAGTCAAGGTCTGTGCTAGGAGAATGGGTGTACCTGTGTAAATGCCCAATCAACAAAAAAGCAGGCGGCTCTCAATCTCGACGCGGCAACGACGGCATTGCCCCCGCGGAGGCTCTCGATCTAGCTAGACGCGGCCTTGACGGTAGGCCTCGGTGGTGGCTCTGGATG
>JAPCYS010001471.1:0-11763 GCA_028641055.1 Alopecurus myosuroides
CCATTCAGTCCACAAACTTTCGAGCAACATATGATGATAGCATGGAGCCCGGATAGAGAGGTAACAATCACCCCACTAGGAGGGAATTTGTTCAGAATCCAGTGCTACTACCTTGGAGACTAGTTCAAGATCGAATCGGGTGGACCATGGTTTATCGTCTACAGAGACGGTCGATCTGAATTTTATCACTGTTTGGGTATAGATACATAAAATACCAGTGGGTTACCAGAAAACGGCTCTGATTACAAACTTAGTTGAAAAAAGAATGGGGAAAGTTTCGGAAGTGGAGATTGACGTTCAAGGGTTAGGGAATTTTGTCCGTGCAAGGGTGAGAATTGATGTCAGGAAGCCCCTTACCCGGATTCTGACAATGTCTAGAGGAGGGCAGCGTGAGGTTTATCAAGTGAAATATGAGAAGATCCCTAGGTTTTGTGGAGCATGTGGTTTACTTGGACATACTCATTTGGAGTGCGGATCAGGCGAACATGATGTTGATAAACTCCAATGGGGAAATTGGTTGATGGCTAAGTGGGAAACATGGCATGGGAAAAGAATCAGTACAACTAGGGGGGTTTTGCGGGGAGAGCTCGAAGTGGACGTCATCAAGCGAGGGTCAGAGGGGATGCAGTTAATGCTCAAGGAGACAACAATGTAAGCTGGAGACATAATGCTATCATGACATCCCCAAAGGCAATTGGCCAGGATGAAGAGGGACTGATGGACACGACATCCGGTCCTTTGAAACTAGTAGACACGGAAATGACTGAAAAAGAATTAGCTGAAGCCGGAGCAAAGAGAAGATTGTTTACAGATGAGAAGGAAACGACAAACACTGAGATACTTGGGAAAGGGGTGGTGGACTCTCTCACTGTAGCCATGGATAGTGCAGAGATTTTGCAAGGTAATAAGGTAACTGACTGTGCGGTGACTCGTCCGAAAAGGAAAAAGATGACCGGAGCTAACTCCTCATGAAACGGATTGGCGGGCTCTTTCGAGGAGTCCGTCTGGGAGCTATAAAACTCTTGTCACTGAACTGCCAGGGGTTGGATAAAGACCCGGCAGTTCAATCTGTGTTGGATGTCCAGCGCAAGCATAACCCTGAAAAGTGATGTTCTTATCAGAGTCTCATCTAGATAGTTACCCGGGAGAGCAATTAAGAAGAAGACTGAAAATGGATGGGAGGCTTGTGTGTCCCAGTGATGGTAGGAAAGGAGGCTTGCTATTATATTGGAAGAAAGAAATTCAAATACAGAGACTCGAGTTGGACCCCATGTTCATTGATGTCAAGATATCACAAGATAATGGCCGGGCTTGGAGGTGCACCGGTATGTACGGGGAGTTTAAGTGGGAACAGAAATATAAGACGTGGGAAAGGATTAAAGATTTACATAGCAAGCATGATTTTCCGTGGCTGTTGATAGGTGACCTAAACGAGATTTTGTTCTTACATGAAAAGGAAGGAGGGAACCCAAGACCACTACGGTATATGAATGCTTTTCATGAAACTATTGATCAATGTAATCTCTTCGACATGTGTTATATTAGAGATCCGTTTACTTGGAGAAGAGGGAGGATTCTGGAGCGACTCGATCGAGGACTTACTAACAATGGCTGGGCATCGTTGTTCCCAAAAGCTGCTCTTAACCACCTAAATTTCTGCAAGTCAGACCATAGACCTCTGTTAGTGGATACAGATTACTACAACTTGGGGCAAAGGCCCAAGTCAAATCAGGCTAGGAAATTTGAAGCAAGATGGTTGCTTGAAAATATGTCTGATGATTAAGTGAAGAAAGCATGGGAGAAAGTTTCTCGTGAAGGACCAGCCAAGGATATACATAATAAGCTCAACCGTATGCATGATCATTTCCATGATTGGGACCAAAGAGTGCTAAAAAACCCGAAAAAAGACTGAGGCAAGCACAGAGAGAGCTAGAGGAAGAGATGGTAGGTCCGATAAATGATGCTAACGATGAGAAGAGGATAGAATTAGCAGATCTGGTTGAACATTTGCTAGAATTATAAGAGGTACAGTGGATGCAACGATCCAGAGCAAATTGGCTAAAAAATGGCGACCGTAATACGTCATATTTCCACAAATTCGCTTCAGCCAGGAGGAAGAGGGACTTTATAAAGAGACTAAAAAATAATCGAGATGAGTGGCTCGAGGGAGAAGGTAATCTTTATCCTCATATTGTCAATTATTTTACTAACTTGTTTACCTCGGAGGTGTCAGGAATTAGCGAGGATTTTATGAGTAAAGTTCCCCGCAAGGTGAAGGTTGAGATGAACTCTATGATAATGAAAGAGTTTAAAGTGGAAGATGTTCGAAAGGCTGTGTTCGGTATTGGGCACCTCAAAGCACCCGGTCTAGATGGATTACATGCAATCTTTTTTAAGAAATATTATATTGGAGCATTGTGGGAGAGGATATCTCTAGAGAGGTTCTCACAGCAATAAACACCAAGACCATTCCCAAGTCGTGGAATGATACTACTATTGTGATGATTCCGAAAACAGAATCTCCGGAGGTGGTTACACAATTCAGACCAATCAGTCTATGCAACGTTCTGTACAAGATAGTTTCGAAAATGCTTTCTTTCAGGCTTAAAAGTATTCTTCCGGATGTGATATCACCGCAACAAAGTGCTTTTGTCCCTGGAAGACTTATCACGGATAATATCCTGGTTTCTTATGAGTGTGTACATAAAATAAAGAACCAAAGGAGTGGAAATAAGGGGCTTTGTGCTGTCAAGCTAGACATGCATAAAGCCTATGATCGAGTGGAGTGGGCTTTCCTAGAAAAGATGATGTTGCAGCTGGGATTCAATGAGCAATGGGTTCAACTGATCATGGCTTGTGTTTGTTCTATGCAGTATAATATAAGGTACAATTCTCAAGAAACAAATTCATTTACCCCTTCTAGAGGAATTAGACAGGGAGATCCCCTCTCTCCATATCTATTCCTGTTGTGTGCAGAGGGTTTGTCCAGTATTTTGCAGTTTGAAGAAGAAGCTGGTGGCATTGAAGGGATAAGAGTGTGCAGGAGTGTACCGTCAGTATCACACCTTTTATTCGCTGACGATTCTTTAATCCTTATGAGAGCAGATGTTATAAATGCAGCTTCCTTACAGCAAGTATTGGATTCCTGTTGTGCTAATTCGGGGCAAATGGTCAGTTTAGCTAAATCAAGTGTTTTTTCAACCCTAATACTAGGGTGGATACAAGAGTAGATATGTGTGAAGCCCTACATATTGATAAATAGGCTCTGTATGATAAATACTGGGGCTCCCTACTCTTGTTGGGGTTGACAGGAGTGACTGCTTTAAACACCTTCATGAAAGATCAGGCAGGCTCTCTCGGGTTGGAAAGAAAAGCTACTATCTTTGGGGGGAAGGAGATTCTGTTGAAGGCAGTGGCTCAGGCTATCCCAGTCTTTGCAATGTCTGTTTTTCTTCTACCTAAGGGAGTGTGCAAGGATATCATAGATTCTATAGCTAAATTCTGGTGGGGTGATACTGATGATTCGAGGAGAATGCATTGGCAAGCATGGTGGAAATTATGCTTCCCAAAGAACGAGGGAGGCATGGGGTTTAGGGATTTACACAGCTTCAATTTAGCCATGCTTTCCAAACAATGTTGGAGATTAATCTCAAACCCAGACTCACTATGTGCCCGGATACTTCGTGCTAAATATTACCCGCAAGGGGATATCCTACAAGCTGGTTCAAAGAAGGGGGCATCTCTTACGTGGCAGAGCATAGTGGCAGGGATAGCTACATTTAAGCGAGGGTATATCTGGAGAATTGGAAAGGGGGACCTGGTGAATATTTAGAAGGATCCCTGGATTCCTGCTAGTCCTACGAGAAGAGTAACTCAACAAAGGGGGACCAATGTGATCAATGTCGTGAGAGATCGGATTGATGAAGGCCGTGGGTGCTGGGATGAGGAGTTGATTAGAGCCACTTTCAACCAAACGGACACAAATAGGATTTTGCAAATTCCTTTGCATCTTGATGCGTTTGATGACTTGATCGCTTGGCATCTCACGAGGAGGGGCTTTTTTCGGTTCGCTCTGCGTATCATGAAGAATGGGGGCATCGCTTCAGTCGCTTCTCTCAAAGTTTATCTACAAACGATGGGACAGTGGATCAATCTCTTTGGGCGCAACTTTGGAAACTGAAGGTCCCAAGCAAGGTGCATATCTTTTTGTGGAGACTGATTAGGGGAATCGTTACCCTAAAATCAATTCTTTGTAAGAGACATATTGGTGATTCTGAAGCCTGTCACATATGTCATCATGTTAACGATGACGTCAAGCACTTTGTGCTCACATGCACTATGGCAAAGGGCTTATGCGAGATGCTGGGCATCTATGATTTCATGGAAGCTACTGCTACTAATGTGGACTCGGGTGCGGG
Source organism: Alopecurus myosuroides (assembly GCA_028641055.1). Classification (NCBI taxonomy): domain Eukaryota; kingdom Viridiplantae; phylum Streptophyta; class Magnoliopsida; order Poales; family Poaceae; genus Alopecurus; species Alopecurus myosuroides. Next base: position 4,419 of record JAPCYS010001471.1, read on the forward strand.
TTTTCTACAGAAAATAATCCTCCACCAGACGAAGATGTTGCCCATGTTACCAATTGTGGGGATCCAGGAGACAATTGCTGTTGGGGTGTGGTACCTGTGGTGGGTGCGGCGTCAAATTTGCCACGGTGAAAACCATCCCCCACCTAGCAGATGGCCTATGTCGGTCCTGGCTATTACGAAGAATGCACTGAAGCTAACGACTAAAAACTATAACTCGAGTTCAACCTGGACCAAACCGCTGGGAGGGGCTTCTAAGTTAAATGTAGACGCCTCTTTTCACGGGGATACTGGGAATGGAGCCCTTGGGGCGGTACTGAGAGATAAACATGGAGGTTTTATTGCCGCTGCTGCTAAGTTCGTTCAAAATGCGGGGGACGTCACAATAATGGAAGCTTTGGCAATGCTGGAGGGTTTGAGACTCGCAAACACAATGGGACTACACGATATTGAAGCTGAAACGGACTCTCTTGACGTGTGCAATGCTTGTGTGGGGCAGGATAGTTGGTGGGACTCTGCCGCGGCTACTTTTGCTTCTTGTATGGATGAGATGGCAAAGATGAATTCGGTGAAATTTACACACTGCCTTAGAACCGCAAATTCAGTGGCTCATGAGCTTGCAGCTTATAGTTTTAGTAATCTCTCTAATTTTTTATGGGTAGATGATCCACCAGATTTTGTGATGGACAAGCTACTCTCTGATGTAAACATTATTTAACTGGGGTGGCAGCAAGTTTTCTACGCACTCTTTTTCTTCTAGGGTACCTGAGGGGGCTGGAAGGTTTTTAACGAGGCGGCTTGCTTGCTTAATATAGTTTTAAATTTCAAAAAAAGAGTCTGAAAAGGAGAGTACAACAATGAGCAAATGTTCTACTCAAATTCTTATAGATAGAAGTATCATACATCTTGTGAGCCTCTTAAACTTCTAGTGTGAAGGAGGAGATTGGGAATGACTTACAAAAACATATTTTTTGTTTTTATCATGTGTGGACCCTGAGTTAGCCTCCTTATTTAGAGTGTATAAATGGCTTGTTACATGCTATATATGAAAATCATCATATTATTTCTCATATCCTAAAACATACTCCTAATAATGAGCTGATGATTTGTTTGCAGGGCATTGCGTGTTCTAAAATGTGCTCATGTGATACTCTCTGAAGATATGAGGCATTCCGGAGAATTGCTTCAACATTACAACATAAGACAACTCTTGTGAGCTAATAGCGTACCTAGTTTTCTCATGCAAGAGTTACTGAGTAGCTCCACATTCGACCATGCTGCGGATGTCTACGGTCGAACTTAAATTCTAAGTATGCAGCTCAGCTTCCATATGTTCAACGAGCGTGAGAGAGAGAGCCCAATATCTTGAAGGGGCTCCATTAAGGGGAAGCAGTTGCACTGATTAGTGACCCTGGTACTCCAGGCATCACTGACCCTGGCATGACATGGAACTGGTAAATCAACTTGCTCTTTTTAACTCTTCAACCCCCATCTTACAATGGAGAAGCAAAGAATAATGATCTAATAGCCACTTCACTTAACAGAACCATTAAGGATTTAATGAGACTGGTATACATGCTATTGGTTAGGCAATGACTTGATGATTTGGTATGATAAAGATTTATCAGTAATGAACAACACCCTTTTTTTAGGCCTCATGGCAATCCGTAACGTGAGGGAACTGCAAAAAGGTATTATGGAACATCCACCTAAGTTCTCTTATATTGCTATTATTTTTTCCTTTAGTTTTATTTATGTTTTCTTATTTTCATTTTCGTTTCCTTTATCCTTGCAATTTCCTGGTTTGAGGCAGATTTTTTTAAAACTAGTGCGGCCACCGGTACGGTGAGCCTCGCCGTACTAGCTGCTCGTCAAAGTTTCTGTTAATCGGCTTTAGCTTAAGGGACAATGGTACGGTGAGCAGTACGGTGCAAATTCACCGTACCAATGGTCGTTAAGTCATCCGGAAAAATTTGTGTCGCAAAAATTGTTTTGCTTTTGTTTTTAAAAAACTTCCTCGTAGATTAAGTCGGTTGTCGAGCTGGTATGGTGAGTGGTACAGTCAGTTGCGACCATACCGTGGTCGTTACGCAGCCCAACTTTCCCTTTTTGTTTTATTTCTTTCCATATTTGTTTAGATTGTTTTCTTGGCCGACTCTTTAACCTAAATTAGTGATTTTCAGGTACCTGACCCCGTATATACCATACCAAAGGTCTCATTTGTTTGTTAATTTTTAGATCCAATTCTCGATGCGTTTCCGAGCAACAAGTATAGTGAAGAAGTGGGAGAACATGTTCTGGGATGGAGAGAACCAAGATTCGTCTGGTTGGAAGTGTGGTCTCAGCAATGATGATTATAACATAGCAGACTACAACTCTTGTGACGAGCATGTTGAGCGCTCAATGCTTAACTTCCAATTGTTCGACATCGCCCTGTCAAGAGAGAAGCGCTGGACATTAAAGAGAGGAGTTGACGAAGAGACCAAGAGGAAGGATGATGAACCAAAGAAGTCACTGATACGTCTTAAATGTATCTATAAATTTTTATACTCCATGCTTGTTTTCTACATGTTTTCCCTATACTTTCTATCATTTATTTGGACTAACCTATTAATGGTTACAAAGTGCACAAGTTCTTTTTTTATACTTTGATGTGTAGGAATTAATTGGATTTTGACAAGAAAATACGAAAGGAGATTAGTTGGAGAAGGATTCTGACTTTCTTGAAATATGTCCATCAACAGTTTATTGAGATCGTCAGTTTGACCTCCCGAAGATGACGTCCAATGAAAAAAAAACTAACACGTAGAAAGTGTGGGGAATTTTCTTCTTATAATTCTAGACTAAAAATTCGTCCAAAACGGAGTTCGTATGCGACATGTGAACCTGTTTTACTAGAGGCCAAATATATGATTACGGGATTACAAGAATTGATGGCATGATTGATTCCAAATTTTACCATATTTGATGGATTCGGCAAAGCCACGACTTTGGGACCTCATGGGGGCTCTGAGGAGTCTCTAGGAAGGTTCGTAGGTGCCCAAGACCCACTAGATCAAGGATCCATCCATCGGAGGGCAGGAGAGCATTGTCCCATCACATATAAAGAGGGGAAAACATTAATTTTGGCGCAGCTACCCATTGTCACGAATTTTGCCTCTCCCTGCCAGCCACCAAGAGGGGAGAGGCTCCTTCATTGTAGCACCAAGACCAAGGAAGAAGGGGGGCCAAGGGGCCGCCGCCCGTCTCCCATGTCGTGGCCGCCGCCGCCGCCTCCATCTTATCGGGGTTGCACCTCTCCATCAACAAGTCTCTTTTTCTCAGCATGATAATGTGTGAGTAGTTCTCCTCGGGGCTAAGGGCTCGTGATAGTAGCTATGTGATTATCTCTCTCTTGCATTATGTGATCCTGATTGTCATCGTGTCCTATGTTATCATTGTTGAATCTATGATGTTTCCCCTTCATTATGTAATGGATACGATCACTAGTAGAAAAATAGCCTCTGGTCCTCGGCTTTAGTCCCCGTTAGATATTGGACCGGGGCTAGAGGGGAAGCATCAACCGTTCGGGGGGTGCGAGAGCTTTTAGTCCCGGGTCGTAATACGAACCGGGACTAAAGGCCTAAGTCGTTCGTCTCCCGCGCACTTTGGAAGTTGTTATGGTCGATTTGAATAAAAAACAGAGATGTATGCTATAGTAAACATACGGCCGTGTGCTCTCTTCTTCCCCATTCTCCACCATGAATCCAAGAACTCGGTACGGGGATGTGCCCGTACATGGTAGGACCATTATCGATGTCGTCTACACGAACAACAACGCCAAGGTCCCAGATTTTCTTGCCGGTCTGGAGCGATGGCTTGAAGAGGATGAAGATAGGTTCCTTGGCCTTGATCTTGAGTACACGGCCGATCAACGAGATGTTTCCATCATGCAACTTTGTCACAAGAAGTGTATCATAATCTTCCAATGAGCAAGGTAATACGAAACTTCTTGTAGGACAGGAAAATTGCATAGGATAGCAACATGTGGCCATTTGAATCCTATTAGAAAAGATCTTATTTTGATTCATATAGAATAGGAAAATTGCACAGGATAGCAACATGTCCATTTGAATCCTATATGGGAAATAATTTCTTTTGATTTATATATATATAGGATTTAGGAAAATTGCATATTATAGCAACGCATATGTCCATTTGGATCCTATGGAAAAGAGCTTCTTTTTATTCATATAGGATAGGAAAATTTCATAGGATAGTAACATGAATCCTATGGGAAGAGAAATTCCTCGTCTTTGATTCATAGGAGAACATGTCCATTTGTATAGGATAGGAAAATTACTCATTTTGTTCCATTTGTTGTTGCATTGAAAGAATATACTTGTTGCATCGGTATTTAACATTTGTTCCATTTTTGTTGTTGCAATAATGACAAGCACTGTCCAGTACTCATGGATTTCCTTCTCAGCAATGACATAAATTTTCCTAGAGTTGATATAACGAATGACAAAATCAAGATGATGTGCACCTGGGGTATTGAGATACCAGCTGACTGCCACATTGATCTCCAGGGCTTGTTAAGGCTTGAGCATCCAAAGACTTCAATGGCTAATATGGCAGCCGCCTTGATCGACGAGGAGTACGCTGATATGAAGACAAAATTCCCCAAGGTCTAGCACAAGTTCTGGGAGAAGACTCCACTTGACAGGATCAATATTAAGTATGCAGCAATAGATGCATACGTTACATATGAGTTGTATCACAGGATTAAAATCCTCAACTATGGGAAGTGTCACCAAGTGCCCCATGGGTCTCCTGCTTGGCGGTATTCTGTTTCGAAGGACGAGTAGATGGGTGTATTTATTATTATGTACTTCTTGGGGGTCTATCATTATGACTGGTGTTTATTAGTATTATCTTTGGATTCTCAAAATGACAGGGTTGGGGTGTTCATTGATGGGAACATGAACATTAAGCTGTGCTTGTGCAGCCCCACGTGATCCTCATCCTACTTGATTCACGAGGAACGATTTCCGAGTTATGTCTTTCATACATGTTGTTAGAGAAAGTATCATATGTTTAATTATGTTAATATTGTTGAGGGTTGATACTAATGAAAGCATGATCCCAAGGCCTTGTTTCCAACCATTGCTATACCGTTTTCTTTTAGTTTTACCACTTGTTTTCTTGCATCCATTTTTAATACAGATTTTACAAAACCTTGTTTTACCACCCATATTACCCATATTTTATCATCTCGTCACCGAACTAGTGCACCTATAAAACTGATAGTTTTACTGGGTGTGTTAGGGACACAAGAGACTTCTTATATCTTAATTGCAGGGTTTCTTGAGAGGGATACATTCAAGTTATACCTCACTGAGTTCGATAAACCTTGGGTTATTCACTTGAGGGAAAATTGTTGCTGTCCTGCAAACTTCTGTGCTTCGAGGCCCAACATAGTCTACAAGAGTAGTAATGTGTAGTAGACATCAGTCACCAGAGAAGGGGAGAATAGAAACCGTCAACTTTATGGAGACAACTTCTGGTATGACGAGAACCAGGGAGATGACTGGAGTCTATGAAGAAACAATATCACATGCAAACACCATCAAGAAATTCACCATGAAGGCGCGTATGAGCATCAAGCCACAACATGAGTGGACTAGTGCGGTATTCACCGACTCTATCCTCCCTTCTACCACAACCATGCGCGCTATGGAGGAGTGTGTGACTGAAGTTAAGGTATACCAAAAGCGTTCAGTTACGCAAACAGAAATATTTCTTAAATATCTTAGGCAGGTTGAGAAGAAAGGCAAGGAGGAAGTAGACCGCATAACTGAGCAGATGGTGAATAATATGGTTGCAATACGTGAAGTGCTGCAACGCATGAAGAGCCGAATCTCGGCATTGGAGGAAAATCATAGGCTGCTTCGCCAAGCTATCAACCGCGACACCACACCCATCTTTGCACCAAAGAACCGCGGTGTCTAAATAATCGCTAGGATTATTTAAGTTATGAGAGATTTATTAATCCTTGTAAATTTACAGTTTTTATTCTAGTTTATTTTCAGTTTTAGAAATAAGGGAAATACCCTCGAATAGGAAAGGATTCGTATCCAATGATTTTTTTGTCAATATTATGAGTGAAGCTATTGCAGTTTGTGGTAATTCTATTAGATGTGTTGAGTCATCTTGAGTTCTACCTTACTTGTTACTTGGTTACAATTTATTCGGAGGACTTCCACACTTCAACTTGCTAGCTGGAACAGTGCTAGACTTCTCCCAAGCATAAGAGAACTTGTTTAGCATGTTAAGTTTTATAAATTTAATGATGAGAAGATGAATGTAAAAGAAAAAATAAGTATCAAGTAACAAGCATTAAAAATGAGTAATGTTGAGGTAAAATTCTCAAACCACAAAATACTGCGATTGCTTAATACACCATTTCGGAGTTAATTCTTCGTTTGATCACTTTTATGTCTCTCCATGAGAGTAATTATGCCTTGTTCTTTGACACACTACTCTAATAAGGTGCAAAAAAAGTGTCAAGAGTAACAAGGCATACTAATGATCACGAAGAGAAAAAAAGAGACCGTTCGAATTATATGAAATTGAAGAGGATGAGTGAAGGCTTAAAAATGTTTGAGACATCCTCACAACTTGTTCGGTCAAACTAAATATGTTATCCTATCTTGAAAGAATAATATTCACTTAATAATCAACAGTTAATGAGTGTGGAAATCTTCTAAATATTTGAGATGCAGTACAGGTATAGTAGCATTCTTGAGTATTCTAATTTCATCTACTGTTGTTACCAGCTTACTAAAATGACCGCATTTATTTTATCGACTTATGCTTCATGAACACGATGATCTTGTTCTTTTCACATAGACTTGCTCAGGGACAAGAAAGAATCTAAGAGTGGGCATGTTGATGCGTCCATTTTAGGTGCTATTATACTTAATGTTTTATTAATAAGTTGATAGGAAATTTGGTATTTTACCGTGCCAAAGTGCACCGTTTGTCTGTGTATGCAGATTGTTGAAATCCCAAAGATATATTTCATACAAGGCATATATAAGAATAATTGGAAATAATATGAGGATATCACATCATTCAAGGCCATTCCAAGGGAACACAAATTCACATAATTTAAAAGAGAAGTAGAAAATGACTTAACAAGCAACGGTACAGTCAATTACGACCGTACCCGTAATGTTCTGCGGGCAAACCATATAGTACCCACTTAACAAGTCGCGGTACGGTCACCCTGACCGTACCGGTGACCGGACCAGATGGAGTCAACTCGGCACGAAGGACCAAAAAGAGAAACTGACCGTAACAA
>JAPCYS010003229.1:0-11754 GCA_028641055.1 Alopecurus myosuroides
TGTTTGATGGGTTGCTAGGGTTCGTATGTCAGTTATGCACTTTTACTGGAATTTACCCGAAATAGACCCCGGAGGGGGTTTCGGGCGATTCTGGAAGTGAGTACCATTTTGGTTGCTCAAATGAGTTTGAAAACATCATAAACAGGTTGCATTTGTCATTTTGAGCAATTTGATATATAACTTTTAATTTTCTAATTTTAGTGGATAAAAACTTATTTTTCTATTTTAAATGAATTAAACCACATTAAATAATGTCCAAAAATGGAATGTGTCAAACATGTATGAAAGTGGCATTTTTGGAAAGAGTACATTTTTATGAACATTACCATATTTTTACTTTATTTTTCTGATCAATATTTTGGAAGATATTAATTAAACAAATTTATTCATTTTCTGGATTTCCTCAATTTCCTAAAAAAGGGAAATATGACATCATGATGATGTCACTGTGACATCACCCAGAGATGAACTGCTCTGATTCTCTCAAATTCGAAGAATTTCGCGCGCAATTGACAGAACAAGCTATACCAGGAGGGAGAGGAGGTCGAGGGGAGCAATTTGGTGGCGGCGCCGCTTCCGGGTGGTTGCCGGAGTTGCGCCGGCGAGCGGGAACAACGGCGGCCGGCGAGTGTCCTCGGTGCGGCGGCGAACCAAAGAGCGAGGGGCAGGTCTGAGGGCACCCAGAGGTTCAGGAGCTCACCACGGTGCCGGTGGTGAGGTCGGGGAAGGCATGAGAGGCCGGAATCGCCGGCGGCGAACGACGAGCGGCGGCGGCCGTAGCGGAACCGGCGGTCGAATTCGGAGCCTCCAGGGCCTCCCGACTTGCGAGCGAGCTCGTGGGGCGAGAGGAAGGAACGGCGGGGCTGATGGCGTGCACGGTGGGGAGCGGGGATGGCCGTAACAGCGGCGATTCGCCGGCGGCCGGCCGGACAGTAGCTAGGGTTTCGGTCTTCGGGGCAGTACAGAGAGCGAGGGAGGTTCGATTGGGGCTCTGCGAGGGAGAGGAGAAGAAAGGCACGACATCCTTCCAAGGTCATCCACGCGCGGGCACACATCCGTAGGCATGAGGTGGCCATGGTGGCCACGCTTCTGTGCTGCCTTCTGTCAAGAGCTTGAAGAAAGGCTAAAAGAAAAGGAGAAAAGCAAAAACCCCCTAGAGTTTCTGAAATTTACCAGGAGGTCCTTCTCTCTTAGAAAACAGAACAACAAACCTTGTTTTGAGGGCCTTTTTGAAATCAGAAAAAATGGCAAAAATACATTTTGGAAAGCTTATGAAATTTCCAACCTCACCATGTATTGTTTTGGTGAAATTGAAATACTTTTCAGAACAAAATTTTGGAAACCAAAATGAGTACTTTTTTGTGAGATTTTCTGAAACCATTTAATTTCATAGTTTAAATTGGTTCAAACATGATTTAAATTTTTGTTTGATGCATGAATGAGATGGACACACACCACACACCCTAATGTAGCAAACTTTGGGATGTTACAGGGGCGCCCATACACGCTTCCCACATGCGGTTAGCGCGCTCATCATGGATCTAGAGGACAAGAACTTTTCCTGAGTTCGACACTAGCAGGCCTCAAAACCATACCCGGCCTCCTGTCGGTGCCTTATCATCAAATTAGCATTTCCTCAAACATTAACAGGTTGTTGTTTAAACATCGAGCCCCCAGAACATAATAAATATGGTAACAGAAATAACGGACATCAGACTCGAGCATAAACAACCCTAAGCATGCTAGTAAGACACGGGCAACAAGCAACAGGGTTATAGGTGTGGAGGTGAGGCTATATCAGGTTTACAGGATAACATGTGATAGGATCGGAACACAAGCAACGAATCTTAAGGCTAGCAGAAAAGACAACGGAAAGTATCGGTATCCAGTGTGGAAAGGACACAATGGTTCAGGTGAGTGAATACTTGCCTGCAAACTCAGTAGCCTGGTACTGGGCTAACTCCTCTGAAATAGTGTCGTAAACCTCGTCTGTCTCAACGTCGTCGTCTATTCGGGAAGAAGCAAACAAACAACGAAGAGAAACGAACAATCAATAACATGGCATAATGCACAAACATGGAATGATGCATGACAATTTAATTGATGCATCAAAGATAAGCTAGTTGACATGGTAACATAATTGAATGGGCCCATATGCAATTTGGTTGCATATGGAAGAGCTCATGAATTAAAGTTGAATTAAGTGATCTACAAATAAGCATCATGTGAAAGTTGATTAGTATGATGCATGGATGATGAAAACAATAAGAAAACAACAATAGCTTCAATTTGATATGTTGTTTACCAAGTTTGGAATTTTTATTTATTAAGTTATGAAATTTGGCTTCTTAAATGAGTTACACAAATATTTATTGTTTTCACCCATTTTAATTTTTCAAAACAGATAACAAAATTCAGATTTGGAAAGAACACAAAATTTTGGATGGAATACATATTTCATTTGTTGAAAAAGGATTTAAAATGAGCAAGTTATTAATTTGACAATTTTAAATGCATTAATTAAGAAACAATTGTTTTCAGAAATTTAATTTATTTAAAACAGAACACAAAGTTGATATTTGCAAAGTTCATGAAAAATGGGATGGAAAACATATTTTATATGTTCAAAAAGAATTTAGTCTGACCAAGTTATTAATTTAGCAATTTTAAATGATTTAAACAAGATTTAAATTATTTAACCAATTTTAATTATTCAAAACAGGAAACAAAGTTTATATTTGGAAAGCTTGTTCAATTTTGCATGGAAAACATATTTTACATGTGCCATTTGAATTAAATTTGAATTAGTTATGAATTTGATCAAATTTGAAAGATTTGTTTGAATTTGAATTTTTGAAACCATTTGAAAGGTTCAAAACAGTATACAAATGGTTTTAACATGTAGAGAATTTAATTTGGTATGGAAAATATATTTTAGTTTGTTGAATTTGGAATTTTTATGCCCAAGATATGAATTTTGCAATATTTAAGGCATTTAACAAGTAATAAATGTTTTCAGCATTTTAAATTATTCAAAACCAGAAATAAAGTTGATATTAGTGTAGAGCATTTAAAATGGAGTGGTTTTCATGTTGAAAGTTTTACATTTTGAGTTTCCTAGCAAAAGTTATTAAATTAAAAAGTTTTAAGCATTTTTATGGTTTATTAAAATAACCAGGGATCTAGAAAATAATTACAGGGACTTGTGTCCGAAAATGAATTGTTTCTGGATCTGGAAAAATAGATAGAAAAAAGTGGGTTTTATCTGCGCGGGGGGGGGGGGGGATTCGATCCCACGCCCTCAGGCGCGCGCGCACGGTAGCGTAACCAGCTGGGCTGCGGCTCGGTTTTTGATAGGTATAGGGTGCGCATGGTTTTGAGGTGGGGGTTGCGGGCTGGACTGACGAAACTGAATCACGTTCAGTTACCGAACGCGACGATCGACGGCGACGTCCAGCCGCGATCCTGTGCTGCTGCGCGCGCGTGAGCGTCGTGCTGCGTGCGCGTGGTTCGAGGATGCAGAGGGGGAGGAGAGAGGGGACAGGGCAAGCTCACCGTGGGCCTGAGCGGGAGCGGCGACAGGAAGGAGATGGTGGCGGGCGACGTCGACGGCGGCGAACGGAGACGGCGCGGTGGCGATCCCGTGCACCAGGGGCTCCTCCCTGGAAGCGAATCGGAAGAGGACGGCGAGGGCTTTCCGTTCCCGCGAAGAGGGAGCCTCGACGGCCACCACAGCCTCTACCCCGCCACCGTCAAGCTCCGGCCATGGAGCTGTTACAGAAGGTTCAGAAAAACTCCGGGAATAGACAGGTAAAGGGAGAAGAAAAGGGAGAGGGTGGCGGCGGCTTGAGAAGGAGGAAGGGATGGCTAGGGTTCCGGTCTAGGGGGTAGAAATAGGAGGAGGGGTCGGTGGGGGAGCTCTGCTCGGTGGGAGATGCCTCCCCTCCTCTGTCTCCGTACAGAGGAGGAAGACGACAGAGGTCGTGGGGGCTGGGCCTTGGGGCTGTGGTGGGCTCAGCCCACTTGGGCTGGCCTGCCCTCCCCCTTTTTTTTGTTTTTTTTTCTGTTTCTAATTTTTTTCTGTTCACCTTTTCTTTTTTGTAGGAAAGAAAAGAGAGAAAAGAAATAGGGTTTTGGGCTTGAAAATTTTTTTGGTGATAAATTTTTATAAGTTATTTATTGCAAAAGCCCAGTTGTGCAAATTTTTATTTTCCAAAATTTTAATTTTTGCTGCTGTTTGAAATTTAAATGAATTTGATTGAATTTTTGCAATAATTGAAATATTGAAAATTTAAGCAAGTTAATTATATGAAAATTCAAGTTTATTGGAATCTATTTTGAAACATTGGAACATACCAAGTATGAACCAAATTTTGAAATTTGATTTGAATTTCAAATGAAAAACAAGTGAAATCAATTGAGAACAAATGCAATGCTCATGATGGAATGATGCAAACTGAAATTATGAAATTAAACAAGGAGCAAGCATTCTAAGGTTGTTTTTCATACTTGGGATGTTACACACCATGCCTCCGAGGAGGAACAGCACCACCGGCTTCCGCGGCGTCCGAGCACGGCAGAACAGAATGTTCAGCGCAGATATCCGCTGGGGGGACGACCGCATCCCCCTCGGCTCCTTTGCGACGGCGGCGGAGGCCGCCCGCGGCTGGGACGCGGCGGCCTGGCGCCTCAACCGCCCGCGGTCGCTGATGAACTTCAACGACTGCCACACCGTCTGGGAAGCGGAGGCCAGGGCGCCGAACCCGCAGATCGTCACTGCCGCCGACCACCTCCACCTCCGTCACCGCGCGTTTCAGGGCCTAGTCGACGCCAGGGAAGAACGCGTCGTCCGCGAGTATTACCGGAACAACCCGGGGGAGGAGAGCGCCGACGAGGAGCTCTGGCAGACCCGCGCGACTGAGCGGGCGGAGCGCCGCCTCGAACGCCACCTCGCGTTAGATGCCGCTCGGGAGGCGAGGACGAGGGCGCTGCAAGAGCTTCGTCGGGCCGACCGCGCCGGCGAAGTCTGGGCCTCCGACGATCCGAGGTGGGGGCCTATCTCGGACATACCATCATGCACCTCCGACGACGACGAGGAGGTCACCGACGAGTTCGCCGACGGTGATGACCCGGAGGAGGTCACCGACGAGTTTCCCCGACGACGACGAGGAGGAGTAGTGTTCGTATGTTCTCTCTTTTTAATAAAAGAATTTGTATTCCGGCGACACTGCGGCGCGCTAGCGCGTCTGTTTTCTGTTTTTAATAAAAGTTATGAAATCATATATTTTATCTCACAAGGTTTTGAGACAATTAAGTAACCTTCTGTTTTCCATGCTTTCCACTCGTTTTCTCAAATATTTTGCAAAGGAGTTAGTCTTAAACACATCAGAGATAATATAATTCACATGATCCATTCAAAAAAGTTTGGTACACAATAAATTATTACACATCAATTCTTCCCTTGTGTCCCCGCTTTCTTACGATTTGGCCGTATCCATGGAGCATCCTCATCATTTAACTTAATGCTTGGGTCAGTGTTGACTTTGAAGGGAGGAATTTCACCAAACATATTATAATCTTCTGACATGTCTGTCTTGTCCTCCACTCCCACGATGTTTCTTTTCCCTGAAAGAACAATGTGGCGCTTTGGATCATCGCATGATGTACTGATCGTTTTCTTATCTTTCTGTTTCCTCGGTTTGCTACTCATGTCCTTCAAATAGAAAAGCTGAGCGACATCTTTGGCTAGGACGAATGGTTCCTCGAGGTAACCAAGATTGTCGAAATCCACCATTGTCATTCTGTATTGCTCGTCCACCTTTACCCCACCTCCTGTTAGCTTGAACCATCACCGGAACAAAGGGACCTTAAAGGAGGGTCCATAGTCAAGTTCCCATATCTCCTCTATGTAACCATAATATGTGACCTTTTGCCCAATCTCGGTTGCTGCATCAAAGCGGACACCACTGTTTTGGTTGGTGCTCTTTTTATCTTGGGAGATCGTGTAAAATGTATTCCCATTAATCTCGTACCCTTGGTAAGTCGTTATAGTCGAAGATGGTGTCTTGGCCAACATGTACAGCTGATCTCCAACATCATTGTCATTCATTAAATGTTTTCGCAACCAACTGCCAAAAGTCTCCATGTGGGCCTTTCTAATCCATGATTCAGGCTTCCCCGGGTTGTCCGAGCGTAAAATATTCTTGTATTGCTCGAAGTGCGGAGCCACCAAGCTCGAATTTTGCAGAACTGTGGGGTGTGCTTCAGTCATAGAATGACCGTCCATACATATCGTTGATTTCCTTCCGATCGTGCCTTTTCCACTTAGTCTCCCCTCGTGCCGCGATTGAGGAATACCAATCGGCTTAAGGTCAGGAACATAGTCAATGCAGAACTTAATTACCTCCTCATTTCCATAGCCCTTTACGATGCTTCCTTCTGGCCTAGCACGGTTATGAACATATTTCTTTAATACTCCCATAAACCTCTCGAAGGGGAACATATTGTGTAGAAATACAGGACCGAGAATGGAAATCTCTTCGACTAGGTGGACCAGGAGGTGCGCCATGATATTGAAGAAGGATGGTGGAAACACCAACTCGAAACTGACAAGACATTGGACCACATCGTTCTGTAACCGTGGTAGATCTTCTGGACTGATTACCTTCTGAGAGATTGCATTGAGGAATGCACATAGCTTCACAATGGCTACTCGAACATTTTCCGGTAGGAGCCCCCTCAAAGCAATCGGAAGCAATTGCGTCATAATCACGTGGCAGTCGTGAGACTTCAGGTTTTCGAACTTTTTGTCTGCCATGTTTATTATTCCCTTTATATTCGACGAGAAGCCAGACGGGACCTTCATACTGCTCAGGCATTCAAAAAAATGACCTTCTCTTGTTTGGTAAGAGCGTAGCTGGCACGACCTTGAAACCATCCCGGATGCCGGTCATCTGGGTCTTTCAAATGTTGCTGGTCCTGCCGTGCTTCCTTTGTATCATTTGTCTTCCCATACACGCCCAAGAAGCTTAGCAGGTTCACGCAAATATTCTTCGTAACATGCATCACGTCGATTGCAGAGCGGACATCTAGGACTTTCCAAGACTGTAGCTCCCAAAATATCGATTTCTTTTTCCACATGGGTACGTGCCCATCAACTCCCAGCGGAACTGATTGCCCGCCAGGACCCTTTCCAAAGATGACTTTCAAATCCTTGACCATATCAAATATCTCAGCTCCAGTACGTTCCGCAGGCTTCGGCCGGTGATCTGCCTTGCCGTTGAAATGCTTGCCTTTCTTTCTTATGTTATGATTTCGGGGAAGAAATCGACGATGACCCAAGTACACGTTCTTCCTACAATTATCCAAAAATACACTTTCAGTCTCATGTAAGCAGTGCGTGCATGCTTTGTATCCCTTATTTGACTGTCCCGAAAAGTTACTGAGAGCAGGCCAATCATTGATGGTTACAAAAAGCAACGCTCGTAGGTTAAATTCCTCTTCTTTAAGCTCATCCCACACAGGTACACCAGGTCTGCCCCACAACTGTAAAAGTTCATCAACTAATGGCCTTAGATACACATCAATGTCGTTGCCGGGTTGCTTCGGACCTTGGATGAGCACTGGCATCATAATGAACTTCCGCTTCATGCACAACCAAGGAGGAAGGTTGTAGATGCATAGAGTCACGGGCCAGGTGCTATGTCTGGAGCTCTGCTCGCCAAAAGGATTCATGCCATCAGTACTTAAACCAAATCTTATGTTCCTTGCGTCAGCTACAAAATCTTTGAACTCTCTGTCGATCTTTCTCCATTGCGTTCCATCAGCGGGGTGTCTCAACTCCCCGTCGGACTTACGGTCCTCTTTGTGCCATCGCAACAACTTGGCATGTTCTTTGTTTCTGAACAGGCGTTTCAGCCGAGGTATTATAGGAGCATACCACATCACCTTGGCGGGAACCCTCTTCCTGGGTTTCTCGCCCTCAACATCGTCACCAGGGTCATCGCCTCTGATCTTATAACGCAATGCAGTGCATACAGGGCATTCATCCAAATTCTCGTATGCACCGCGGTAGAGGATGCAATCGTTAATGCATGCATGTATCTTCAGAACCTCTAAACCTAGAGGGCAGACAACCTTCTTTGCTTCGTACGTACTGGCGGGCAACTCGTTATTCTTCGAAAACATATTCTTCAACATTTTCAGCAAATTTTCAAATGATGAGTCAGCTACACCTTCCCGTGCCTTCCATTTCAGCAAATCCAGTGTGCAGCCCAGCTTTTTCAGACTATTGTCGCATCCTGGGTACAGCGACTTCGTGCGATCCTCTAACATGCGACCAAATTCTCCCTCTCCTTGTCAGTTTCGCAGCGTCTCCGTGCATCAGCAATGGTCCGACCAAGATCATCAGCGGGCTCATCATGTGCCTCTTCTTCACCTTCACCAAACCCTTCCCCACCTTCAGCATCATCCTCCATGAAAGTATCACCGAAAGCGTCATGATAGTTGAAATCGATATCATCCTCTTCTTCATCTTCTTCCATTCTAACCCCTTTTTCTCCATGCTTGGTCCAACAATTATAGCTTCGCATGAAACCGTGCCGAAGCAGGTGCATGTGAACGACTTTTGAGGAGGAGTGACCCTTCTCATTCTTACATTCAGCACATGGACAGATAATAAAACCTCGCTGCTTGTTCGCATTTGCCACTACGAGGAAATCTTTCAAACCCGTAGTGAACTCGCCGGAGAGTCGGTTACCGTACATCCATTGCCGATTCATCTGCATTATTATTATATAAAGTATATAATTAATTAACCATCATGCATTTGTTAAACTAACTAGCTGGAAATAATACAAATCATGAAAGGTTCAAGTTGCTAACCGCGATCGCGGAGGTAAAATAAATGAAAACCCACCATATCATGTGTGTTTCATGCTCTCGAGCATTTCATCAAACACCTTGTGTGCATAGGAGGAACAAAAAGCAAACCCACCACCCCTTGTGAATATTGTGAGTAGAAGTGACACCAAATGTGGCTAAGTGCAGCCACCTGAGCCCTATATATAGGGATGGCCCTTTAGTCCTGGTTCACCTGGACAACCGCGACTAAAGGCCTTGGGGACCTATTAGTCCCGGTTCGCCAGGCCAACCGGGACTAAAGCCACTCCCGTCCGCCAACTGTGGACCGAGCGCGCTGGGCCCAGATTGTTGGTCGCGGGTCTCCTCCCGAACCGCGACTAGAGACCCCTATAGTCGTGGGTCGATACTTTTGGGGACTAATGGGGGCGTATGGAAGGCCTATTTTCTACCAGTGCAAGGTTGACTTGATGGGTATGTTTGCTCAGTTGCATATAGGCAATTTACCACTGTTCAAACTCAACTTTGGGGTTATTACTTTATTACCCAAGAAGGTAGATGCGTGTAGGATTGAGCAGTATAGACCGATTTGTCTCCTGAATGTCAGTTTCAAGATTTTTACTAAAGTTGGTACGAATAGGGTCACTTCTATCGCTCAGAAAGTTATTAAACCATCTCTGTCAGCTTTTCTCCCTCAAAGAAATATTCTCGAGGGGGTTGTGGTGTTACATGAAAGTATCAATGAGCTTCATAGGAAGAAAATGGATGGGGTTCTTTTCAAAATTGATTTTGAAAGTCCTACGACAAGGTTAATTGGGCGTTTCTCCAACAAACTGTGTGTATGAAAGGGTTTAGCTCACATTCGTGTGATTGGGTTGCTCATTTTGTGTAAGGAGGTAGTGTTGGGATTAGAGTAAATGATGTCATTGGTCATTTCTTTCAAACTCTAAAAGGGCTACGACAGGGAGATCCGTTGTCTCCCATTTTGTTCAACCTCGTGGCGGACATGTTGGCAGTTCTTATAGCTCAGGCTAAGGAGGATAATCAGGTTGGTAGCTTGGTGCCACATTTAGTGGAAGAGGGAATATCGATTCTTCAATACGCTGATGACACCGTTCTCTTCTTAGAACATGATCTGGACAAATCAGTTAACATGAAATTGATTTTTTCTATGTTCGAACAATTGTCCGGTTTGAAAATTAATTTTCATAAAATTGAGACCTATTGTTTTGGTAATGCTCGAGAGCATACGGATGAATACCGATGCATCTTTGGATGTGAGGTAGGTGAACTTCCGTTCAGATACCTTGGTATTTCGATTCATTATTGGAGGCTTCTTAACAAGGAATGGAAATGTGTTGAGGATCGTTTTGAATAGAAGTTAAGCTCTTGGATAGGTAAATTATTATCTTACGGGGATAGGCTGGTTCTGGTAAATTCGGTGCTAACTATTTTACCTATGTTCCTTTTTTCTTTCTTTGAGGTTCCTATTGGGGTACGAAAAGAATTAATTTCTATAGGTCTCGTTTTTTCTGGAAGAGTGACAATGTCAAAAAGAAATAGCGTCTTACGAAGTGGAATATAGGTTGTCGCCCCAAAGATCAAGGAGGCTTAGGTATTGAGGTTTTGGATATTAAGAATCAGTGTCTTCTCAGTAAATGAATGTTTAAGCTGTTAACAGAAGATGGGTTGTGGGATGAACTTCTTACTAATAAATATTTTGGTGGTAAAACTCTGGCCGAATTGGAGGCTAACCCCACTGATTCACCTTTTTGGAAAGGTATTATGAGGGTAAAAACTGAGTTTTTCAACCGTGTTAAGTTTACACTTGGTAATGGTGAGAGAATTAGATTTTGGAAGGATTGCTGGTTAGGAGATTCGTCCCTCGCAACCCAATATCCCTCTCTCTACTCAATTATGAGGCATAAGAATGTCTTAGTTTTCCATGTGCTTGGTCAATCACCTCCTAATATACAGTTTAGACGTACTATTACTTGGGATAAATGGGAAAGCTGGTTGCATCTCATAGAACGACTTATGGAAGTTACTCTATCAGACAATCAGGATGGTATCAGATGGACTCTCACCACTTCAGGAAATTTTTCTGCTAAATCCTTTTATGCAGATCTTATGAATGGGGATGTTAGATTCCTCAGAAAATATCTGTGGAAATTAAAGGTGCCTTTTAAGATCAAGATTTTTATGTGGTTTCTTTCTAGGAGAGAATTGCTGACAAAAGATAATTTAGCTAAGAGGAGATGGAATGGGTGCCAAAATGTGTGTTCTGCGGGGAGCTAGAGACTGTTCATCACTTGTTCATTTCCTGTGATTTTGTTAAAAAGATTTGGAGGCTAGTGCATTTCACGTTTAGTATTTCAACTCCTTCTAACATATCTAATATGTTTGGCAATTGGTTGTTTGGGGTAGATAAAATTACTAAAGCACTTATACGCATAGGTGTATATGCTTTGCTTTGGGCTTTATGGAATCACATGAACGGGATTGTTTTTAACAATGAGAAAGCTGAAATTTGTTTGCAAGTTATTCATCAAGCCACTTATTGGATGCACCTGTGGTCTCATCTTCTTCCAGAAGACCAGCGTGCTCGTTTGGATTGTGGATGCACTCGGCTGATGGCGGTCGTTCAGGCTATCTTCAACAAGGGTGGTTGGTTGCACAATAAACGACTTGGCCATGTGTAGCCTCGTATTGATGGGGTTGGGTTGGTTTAGTCTCCAGTTGTTGCTTTATCTTCATAGAGCTCTTGAGTTGTAGTGACTCTTTGTGAGTGGTCTTTGGTTGTAACTTAAACTTGGATGCTATTCTTTTAATAAAAGCCGTGTGCATCAGCCTGATGCAGAGGCTGGGTTTCCCTTTTCAAAAAAAGGCATTTTT
>JAPCYS010002079.1:0-11751 GCA_028641055.1 Alopecurus myosuroides
AGTTGATCTTGGGAGGAATGGTCTCACAGGCATCATCCCGGAGTCCCAAATGCTCTGTTCAACACTTCAACGCTTATTGCCATCTGCCTCCAACAGAACAGTCTTGTTGTCCACATAGCTTCTTTCACAGCCACCTCCGCCCCTATTAAATATCTCTACTTAAGCAATAACTATCTTTCAGGAACAATATCTTCATCGCTAGGGAACCTTTCCTCTCTCCTTTATCTTTGTCTTACACAAAATAATTTAGTTGGGAGCATCCCGGACCCGGAGGGCTTAGGTCACATTCCAACACTACAGGTACTAAGCATGAGTCTAAGCAACTTATCCGGGGTGGTTCCAACATCTCTCTTCAACATGTCATCCTTGACATTCCTTAGCATGGAAAATAACTCTCTCGTCTGAAAATTACCCATTCGACATCGGATACACGCTCCCAAATATTGAGGTGTTAATCCTCTCGACCAACATGTTTGATGGTCCAATACCATATTCTCTGATACCAGTGCTTACCACTTGAGTCAGCTTTACCTATATAACAACAAGTTCACTGGGTCCAAACCATTCTTCAGGTCATTGCCAAATTTAGGGGTAATTAATTTGTCATACAACAGGCTAGAAGGTAACTGGGACTTTGTTTCTTCACTCTCCAATTGCTCTAGATTGATTATGTTGATTATGTCCGGGAACAATCTTCAAGGGGAATTGCCAAGTTCAATTGGAAATATTTCCGTTAGCCTTCAGTGGCCGTGGCTAAATGAAAATGAAATTTCTGGGCCTATACCACCAGAGATAGGTAACCTGAAGAGCCTCACCATGTTGTACATGGATTACAATCATCTCACCGGTGATATACCAACTACAATGGGTAATTTGAACAGCCTGGTAACGGACTCTCAGGCCAAATCTTCTTTATTATTATTATTATTATTATTATTATTATTATTATTATTATTATTATATAGGTATGTTAACGGGTGCTCCATGGTGCCCATGCTCCTGTACGAAATACTGTTAATTTACCTATACTAGTTGAATGCCCGTGCGTTGCTACGGGGTCCCCAATTTTTTTAAAGAAAAACATACAACCATAATATTTAATAAACAATGAGATTCTTCTTTACTAAATGTATGCTTCTGTAAAAATCTATTGTTTGACATCCAATGAAAGATCATTTTATTGGTTTATTCCGCGACAACACACACTCTAGCTCAAAGGACATTGCACCAAACTTATGTTTTCTTTCTCTCAGTCACACTAATTCACGGGGCTTTCATTACTACATACATAGTAGTACTATATCGTTCATGTCAACGAAAAGTACTAATGAAATTCACAAAACTAATATTATATAATTATAAATCGTTATTATATGGTCATCTGAAAAATGAAACGCTATTGGAGTCAATTTGAGTGCAATTTGCGCATTTTTCTGATAGAAAATGAGCCCACATACTCAACAACCTGCGGTCCGTCATCATGAGTTCTGCAATCCAGCTTGGGTCCGTAGGTGATGCCACTTGATCCCCCGGTGAACTACCCCATTCCCGAAATAAATTCATTTGAACCCGAAAAAATCAATTCATTAACATTAGTATAGGGCCTTCCTAGCCCGCATAGAAAATAAATGATCCATTTTGGTACGATTTTATTCAACAATGAAAACGGATACTTTCCTGCTAGCAATGTACATTGTTAACACTAAACTAACTGTCTTCTTGCTTCGGAAATAAAAGTGAGGAAAAAATAGCAAAAACATAGGCGCACACTGACATGACCCTAACTATATCCAGTCCCTCTGTTCATGAGTTTATCTCGGAAGGAGTTACGCACACATTCTATGTACACTGCCCGCAAATGAAAAATATAAGCCAGGAGATGAGTTCCGTGAGGGAAAATCTTCAGTGAATAAAGTATGCTTCAGTTTGATGATGAGGCAGGCTTCTGGCTGTCAATTATTTTTCACCAGTTACAGTTGCCACGATCAGATGACTTGATCCTAGAGATGTTATTCACGGTGCTCCAATCATCTGGAACTGTTAGGAAAATAATTGGTCATGAACTTCCTAAACCTTTTCTTGTACTATCTGGGCAAAATTACCATTGGCAAAATATTCTTTAGCATCAGGAAGGAAGTTTTTACCCATGTCTCCAGTTGCTTGTCTCATGTTTTCTGCCTCAGGTAATCAATGGTGTCAACTACAAAATTATGATTTTGTTTTTTCACTCCCACAAGAAGAGGCTAGTCCATGACAATAATCGACTGCAAGTGTAATAGACTGAAGTAAACACATACCATGAGAAAAGATGTATCATATCAAATTTCTCGCTGCAAGAGATGTTTCATTCTTCCTCCAATATAGATCAGAGGAACACGCATATCGTCGACAAAGTTTTGATCCAAGTAAACACCGTCACTGTCACTTCATTCGGCACTTTTGAGATAATGTTTCTGCGACACATTGTGTCCAAAGAGAAGATTTCCATCACCATCAGATCAATCTTCACTTCATTTCCATGTATTATTTGCTTAACCTAAAACAGGAAACTCGCACTTTAATTAAAACACATAAATACCAGAAGAAAATCTAATTAGATTTTTAGAAAAATCAAGATGACGTTATCACGGCAGTAAGAACATACAGTAACATCAGAACCAAAAAGTACGGAGAAGAGATAATTCGGGATGTGCAAGAAACTTAACTGTAGCCTGCCAGACCGCAGTGCAACAACCCTGATGGTCTTGTTCAGCAGCATAGCAGCTATCATGATGTGCGTCATGATTTTAGGCTCACGATCACATCTGACATTACCACGGAAGAAAGAATATGGCTTGTTTCCTAGACATGGTTCTCAAGCCAGATGGTGACATTTGACGTGATTCTCTTTCCTTTTTCTCTCAGTTTCTTTGACGCGAATTAATAAGCTATAATTTGGTTCGCTGATTCATATGCAAAATCTAGTCACAGAGTACTCAAAGTGTGGCTACTAAGACGTGCTTATGGTTGGAAGAAACTAAGTGCAGCTCCACAATTTGCAAAATAACGACTTAAGCAATGCTACCGGAAAATGCATTTGATGGTGCTAAAAACTCAGGAGGTAAAAGTTTTCGTTGCAAAAATCCTGCTTTATACATCCCGATTAATGATCCATTAGCTTAAGCACATCACAAGGGGGAGGAAGAGAAGTTTGCTGCATAACCAAAATGGCAATTTCCATCAGCATAAGCAACCCCACTGTATTACGGAAGAAACGGTAATTCAGCCAGAGTAGGGGAATGGATTTACCTGGAGAGCCCTTCTTTCAGTGTAAACAGCTCGTGGTCGCTCCATTCCGACGGGGATAAAGTGGCCTGCACCAATCAAGCCGAAAGAAATCAGTCACGCTGTGCACATGGACGACGAAGTACACCGAGACGGGACGATGGAGACCTCCCCGTCGGCGGGAGCATTGCAGAGCGGCACGTGAATGTAACATGTGTTGATGCAGTCAAGTGCATACTACATAAGGAAAAGAAAACTCACTTCATATAGGTAATTCCAGTGAACATAATGTACTGCATTCGATAGCTAAATAAAAGTCTCAAACTCTATCACCATTCCACACATGGCTCATCTTATTGGCTGATACCATTTGATGTCACATGCCCAAATACCTAAAACACTGCGATGTGTTGTATCTATTTTCATGTTTTCATTCCCACCATGAATATTCCAATCCAGATGCCATTCTAAAGGGGACAAGATAGTAACCTTTCTTGTCGACACGGTGGTTGTGGTCGCGAAGCAGGCGTCGTGGTCGTGGCACAGATCCTCCCCATCATATTTGTTCTACTCCACATTGTAGAACTTGCCGTGCCTGATCACCGTTGCTACGGCATTTAGCAGGCAAAATCCCTGGATCATTGGGGCCATACATTATCCCCATTGATACGTCACTTAGCATTGTCGTTGTCGCTGGTACAACTTGACCGGGCAGTCTGCGGAGGCGCCATAACACCAGACCCAGCACCCGCATGTATGATCGCCTTCGAACCACCCTCCTTAGACCCAACCGTCTAGTGCTTCGAGCTCGAGATAGCAATCTGACAGCACATAGGAAAAACGTCAGATTGAAAGACATAGAAGAACAACACTGACAAAGTGATTAAACACTTGCACGTATTGAGGATATCATGAAGAAAACTGAACCACGAAGACACCGCTTGAGAAATTTCAGTCAGCACTGATGCCAAAATAGGTGATCTAATTACTTGCCTCCAAAGCCTTTTCAACCGGAAGCTTCACAACAATTTAGAAACAAACACCACCTATTTTATTGGATATTCAATTACCACCTATTATCACCACTACAGGAATCGGCCGATATGCCGACGGCCAAATTCTATGCCGACGGCAATTTGTCGGGGCCGTCGGCATAGATCCAGTGAGGAAAACTAAAACTGCGAAAAAAAAAATTTGCTATGCCGACGGCAATGCCGTCGGCCTTTTGTTTTTTTTTTTAGCTACGCCGACGGCTGCCGTCGGCATCGACCCTAAGAGGGAATTCCGAAGTCCAGAAAAAAAAATTTGAGCTATGCCGACGGCAAAGCCGTAGGCATAGCCAATCTCAAAAAAAAAATTGACTTAATCACCGTTTTGGTCATAACTTTTGCATTCCAACTCGGATTTTGACGTTCTTTAGCTCGTTTCGAAGAGGAGAAACATATCTAAATTATCATGCATATTTTTAAAACTAAATAATTAGAAAAAAATCATGAGAAATAACGCAACTCAATAATGGGTTAAAAAGTTTCGTCTGAGAGGGTTGTGGGGCGTCTGAATCCAACCAAAATCTAGGTGGACCTAAAAATCATGAGAAATAGGTAGTTGTGTACCTAAAAATGATTTTTTACAAAAATCATGAGAAAACTGGGAGGCACCTGTAGTTCAAATTTGCCCCGTTTCCAGCTGAATCGGCAGAAACTTGTGTATATAACATGGTCTAGTATATTCAAAAAATGCAGCTCCTACGTTTTGCAACATATTTGTGGTTGATGCTTCACAAAAAAAGCCATTTTTCACACTCGGAGGATGGAAAATGGTTTTTTTATTCAATGAAAAGGAAAACTTTCTTCGGGAACATTGTCCGTGCTTCCAATATGCATGTTTGTGTGGAATATGGGCATATTTAAACAAACTATGCCATGGATTGGCAATTACACCCGTCATTTGGCCTGAAACCCTAGAATGTTCGTAGGAGATAGCTCATTTATGTGAACATATTTTCAACACAACTGTCGTATTCCAAGTTTATTATTTTTGGTGGATACTAGGACATATATAATGACACCACGCGAAGGTCTTGCATCATTTTGGGTTTTTTTAAATTTTCTGGAATTTTCTAAGTCGGTTTCATGAAAAAGTCAAGACGGCGGGCACGACCGTTCGTAGCTAGGTCTTGAATATTGAGAAACTCTTGGTGTATCTCTGATGAAATAGGTAGTTCTGTACCTAAAAATGATTTTTTCCAAAAATCATGAGCAAACTAGGAGGCACCTGTAGTTCAAATTTGCCCTGTTTCCAGCTGAATCGGCAGAAACTTGTGTTCTTCAAAAGAGGTGGATAAAAACCTTTTCAGAGGAAAATAATTTGTTATTTGTGCATATAACATGGTCTAGTATATTCAAAAAATGCATATCCTAGGTTTTGCAACATATTTGTGGTTGATGCTTCACAAAAAAGCCATTTTTCACACTCGGAGGATGGAAAATGGTTTTTTTATTCAATGAAAAGGAAAACTTTCTTCGGGAACATTGTCCGTGCTTCCAATATGCATGTTTGTGTGGAATATGGGCATATTTAAACAAATTATGCCATGGATTTGGCCATTACACCCGTCATTTGGCCTGAAACCCTAGAATGTTCGTAGGAGATAGCTCATTTATGTGTACATATTTTCAACACAACTGTCGTATTCCAAGTTTATTATTTTTGGTGGATACTAGGACATATATAATGACACCACGCGAAGGTCTTGCATCATTTTGGGTTTTTTTAAATTTTCTGGAATTTTCTAAGTCGGTTTCATGAAAAAGTCAAGACGGCGGGCATGACCGTTCGTAGCTAGGTCTTGAATATTGAGAAACTCTTGGTGTATCTCTGATGAAATAGGTAGTTGTGTACCTAAAAATGTTTTTTTCCAAAAATCATGAGCAAACTAGGAGGGACTTATAGTTCAAATTTGCCCCGTTTCCAACTGAATCGGCAGAAACTTGTGTTCTTCAAAAGAGGTGGATAAAAACCTTTTCAGAGGAAAATAATTTGTTATTTGTGCAAATAACATGGTCTAGTATATTCAAAAAATGCATCTCCTAGGTTTTGCAACATATTTGTGGTTGATGCTTCACAAAAAAAGCCATTTTTCACACTCGGAGGATGGAAAATGGTTTTTTTACTCAATGAAAAGGAAAACTTTCTTCGGGAACATTGTCCGTGCTTCCAATATGCATGTTTGTGTGGAATATGGGCATATTTAAACAAACTATGCCATGGATTGGCAATTACACCTGTCATTTGGCCTGAAACCCTAGAATGTTCGTAGGAGATAGCTCATTTATGTGAACATATTTTCAACACAACTGTCGTATTCCAAGTTTATTATTTTTGGTGGATACTAGGACATATATAATGACACCACGCGAAGGTCTTGCATCATTTTGGGTTTTTTTTAAATTTTCTGGAATTTTCTAAGTCGGTTTCATGAAAAAGTAAAGACGGCGGGCATGACCGTTCGTAGCTAGGTCTTGAATATTGAGAAACTCTTGGTGTATCTCTGATGAAATAGGTAGTTGTGTACCTAAAAATGATTTTTTCCAAAAATCATGAGCAAACTAGGAGGGACCTGTAGTTCAAATTTGCCCCGTTTCCAACTGAATCGGCAGAAACTTGTGTTCTTCAAAAGAGGTGGATAAAAACCTTTTCAGAGGAAAATAATTTGTTATTTGTGCATATAACATGGTCTAGTATATTCAAAAAATGCATCTCCTAGGTTTTGCAACATATTTGTGGTTGATGCTTCACAAAAAAAGCCATTTTTCACACTCGGAGGATGGAAAATGGTTTTTTTACTCAATGAAAATGAAAACTTTCTTCGGGAACATTGTCCGTGCTTCCAATATGCATGTTTGTGTGGAATATGGGCATATTTAAACAAACTATGCCATGGATTTGGCAATTACACCCGTAATTTCGCCTGAAACCCTAGAATGTTCGTAGGAGATAGCTCATTTATGTGAACATATTTTCAACACAACTGTCGTATTCCAAGTTTATTATTTTTGGTGGATACTAGGACATATATAATGACACCACGCGAAGGTCTTGCATCATTTTGGGTTTTTTTAAATTTTCTGGAATTTTCTAAGTCGGTTTCATGAAAAAGTCAAGACGGCGGGCATGACCGTTCGTAGCTAGGTCTTGAATATTGAGAAACTCTTGGTGTATCTCTGATGAAATAGGTAGTTGTGTACCTAAAAATGATTTTTTCCAAAAATCATGAGCAAACTAGGAGGGACCTGTAGTTCAAATTTGCCCCGTTTCCAACTGAATCGGCAGAAACTTGTGTTCTTCAAAAGAGGTGGATAAAAACCTTTTCAGAGGAAAATAATTTGTTATTTGTGCATATAACATGGTCTAGTATATTCAAAAAATGCATCTCCTAGGTTTTGCAACATATTTGTGGTTGATGCTTCACAAAAAAGCCATTTTTCACACTCGGAGGATGGAAAATGGTTTTTTTATTCAATGAAAAGGAAAACTTTCTTCGGGAACATTGTCCGTGCTTCCAATATGCATGTTTGTGTGGAATATGGGCATATTTAAACAAACTATGCCATGGATTTGGCCATTACACCCGTCATTTGGCCTGAAACCCTAGAATGTTCGTAGGAGATAGCTCATTTATGTGAACATATTTTCAACACAACTGTCGTATTCCAAGTTTATTATTTTTGGTGGATACTAGGACATATATAATGACACCACGCGAAGGTCTTGCATCATTTTGGGTTTTTTTAAATTTTCTGGAATTTTCTAAGTCGGTTTCATGAAAAAGTCAAGACGGCGGGCATGACCGTTCGTAGCTAGGGCTTGAATATTGAGAAACTCTTGGTGTATCTCTGATGAAATAGGTATTTGTGTACCTAAAAATGATTTTTTCCAAAAATCATGAGCAAACTAGGAGGCACCTGTAGTTCAAATTTGCCCCGTTTCCAACTGAATCGGCAGAAACTTGTGTTCTTCAAAAGAGGTGGATAAAAACCTTTTCAGAGGAAAATAATTTGTTATTTGTGCATATAACATGGTCTAGTATATTCAAAAAATGCATCTCCTAGGTTTTGCAACATATTTGTGGTTGATGCTTCACAAAAAAAGCCATTTTTCACACTCGGAGGATGGAAAATGGTTTTTTTATTCAATGAAAAGGAAACCTTTCTTCGGTAACATTGTCCGTGCTTCCAATATGCATGTTTGTGTGGAATATGGGCATATTTAAACAAACTAAGCCATGGATTTGGCCATTACACCCGTCATTTGGCCTGAAACCCTAGAATGTTCGTAGGATAGCTCATTTATGTGTACATATTTTCAACACAACTGTCGTATTCCAAGTTTATTATTTTTGGTGGATACTAGGACATATATAATGACACCACGCGAAGGTCTTGCAACATTTTGGGTTTTTTTAAATTTTCTGGAATTTTCTAAGTCGGTTTCATGAAAAAGTCAAGACGGCGGGCATGACCGTTCGTAGCTAGGGCTTGAATATTGAGAAACTCTTGGTGTATCTCTGATGAAATAGGTAGTTGTGTACCTAAAAATGATTTTTTCCAAAAATCATGAGCAAACTAGGAGGCACCTGTAGTTCAAATTTGCCCCGTTTCCAGCTGAATCGGCAGAAACTTGTGTTCTTCAAAAGAGGTGGATAAAAACCTTTTCAGAGGAAAATAATTTGTTATTTGTGCATATAACATGGTCTAGTATATTCAAAAAATGCATCTCCTAGGTTTTGCAACATATTTGTGGTTGATGCTTCACAAAAAAAGCCATTTTTCACACTCGGAGGATGGAAAATGGTTTTTTATTCAATGAAAAGGAAACCTTTCTTAGGGAACATTGTCCGTGCTTCCAATATGCATGTTTGTGTGGAATATGGGCATATTTAAACAAACTAAGCCATGGATTTGGCCATTACACCCGTCATTTGGCCTGAAACCCTAGAATGTTCGTAGGAGATAGCTCATTTATGTGTACATATTTTCAACACAACTGTCGTATTCCAAGTTTATTATTTTTGGTGGATACTAGGACATATATAATGACACCACGCGAAGGTCTTGCATCATTTTGGGTTTTTTAAAATTTTCTGTAATTTTCTAAGTCGGTTTCATGAAAAAGTCAAGACGGCGGGCATGACCGTTCGTAGCTAGGGCTTGAATATTGAGAAACTCTTGGTGTATCTCTGATGAAATAGGTAGTTGTGTACCTAAAAATGATTTTTCCAAAAATCATGAGCAAACTAGGAGGCACCTGTAGTTCAAATTTGCCCCGTTTCCAGCTGAATCGGCAGAAACTTGTGTTCTTCAAAAGAGGTGGATAAAAACATTTTCACAGGAAAATAATTTGTTATTTGTGCATATAACATGGTCTAGTATATTCAAAAAATGCATCTCCTAGGTTTTGCAACATATTTGTGGTTGATGCTTCACAAAAAAGCCATTTTTCACACTCGGAGGATGGAAAATGGTTTTTTTATTCAATGAAAAGGAAAACTTTCTTCGGGAACATTGTCCGTGCTTCCAATATGCATGTTTGTGTGGTATATGGGCATATTTAAACAAACTATGCCATGGATTTGGCCATTACACCCGTCATTTGGCCTGAAACCCTAGAATGTTCGTAGGAGATAGCTCATTTATGTGAACATATTTTCAACACAACTGTCGTATTCCAAGTTTATTATTTTTGGTGGATACTAGGACATATATAATGACACCACGCGAAGGTCTTGCATCATTTTGGGTTTTTTTAAATTTTCTGGAATTTTCTAAGTCGGTTTCATGAAAAAGTCAAGACGGCGGGCATGACCGTTCGTAGCTAGGGCTTGAATATTGAGAAACTCTTGGTGTATCTCTGATGAAATAGGTAGTTGTGTACCTAAAAATGATTTTTCCAAAAATCATGAGCAAACTAGGAGGCACCTGTAGTTCAAATTTGCCCCGTTTCCAGCTGAATCGGCAGAAACTTGTGTTCTTCAAAAGAGGTGGATAAAAACATTTTCACAGGAAAATAATTTGTTATTTGTGCATATAACATGGTCTAGTATATTCAAAAAATGCATCTCCTAGGTTTTGCAACATATTTGTGGTTGATGCTTCACAAAAAAGCCATTTTTCACACTCGGAGGATGGAAAATGGTTTTTTTATTCAATGAAAAGGAAACCTTTCTTCGGGAACATTGTCCGTGCTTCCAATATGCATGTTTGTGTGGAATATGGGCATATTTAAACAAACTATGCCATGGATTTGGCAATTACACCCGTAATTTCGCCTCAAACCCTAGAATGTTCGTAGGAGATAGCTCATTTATGTGAACATATTTTCAACACAACTGTCGTATTCCAAGTTTATTATTTTTGGTGGATACTAGGACATATATAATGACACCACGCGAAGGTCTTGCATCATTTTGGGTTTTTTTAAATTTTCTGGAATTTTCTAAGTCGGTTTCATGAAAAAGTCAAGACGGCGGGCATGACCGTTCGTAGCTAGGTCTTGAATATTGAGAAAATCTTGGTGTATCTCTGATGAAATAGGTAGTTGTGTACCTAAAAATGATTTTTTCCAAAAATCATGAGCAAACTAGGAGGGACCTGTAGTTCAAATTTGCCCCGTTTCCAACTGAATCGGTAGAAACTTGTGTTCTTCAAAAGAGGTGGATAAAAACCTTTTCAGAGGAAAATAATTTGTTATTTGTGCATATAACATGGTCTAGTATATTCAAAAAATGCATCTCCTAGGTTTTGCAACATATTTGTGGTTGATGCTTCACAAAAAAAGCCATTTTTCACACTCGGAGGATGGAAAATGGTTTTTTTATTCAATGAAAAGGAAAACTTTCTTCGGGAACATTGTCCGTGCTTCCAATATGCATGTTTGTGTGGAATATGGGCATATTTAAACAAACTATGCCATGGATTGGCAATTACACCCGTCATTTGGCCTGAAACCCTAGAATGTTCGTAGGAGATAGCTCATTTATGTGAACATATTTTCAACACAACTGTCGTATTCCAAGTTTATTATTTTTGGTGGATACTAGGACATATATAATGACACCACGCGAAGGTCTTGCATCATTTTGGGTTTTTTTAAATTTTCTGGAATTTTCTAAGTCGGTTTCATGAAAAAGTCAAGACGGCGGGCATGACCGTTCGTAGCTAGGTCTTGAATATTGAGAAACTCTTGGTGTATCTCTGATGAAATAGGTAGTTGTGTACCTAAAAATGATTTTTTCCAAAAATCATGAGCAAACTAGGAGGCACCTGTAGTTCAAATTTGCCCCGTTTCCCGCTGAATCGGCAGAAACTTGTGTTCTTCAAAAGAGGTGGATAAAAACCTTTTCAGAGGAAAATAATTTGTTATTTGTGCATATAACATGGTCTAGTATATTCAAAAAATGCATATCCTAGGTTTTGCAACATATTTGTG